>JAVKPL010002896.1:0-18932 GCA_032173675.1 Gastrolobium villosum
ATAAATTGATTTTATGAAGTTTTTCGACGAAAAATGGATTCCGTCGAAGATTTTTTACGAAAAAAGTATTCCGTCGAAAACGGATGACTAAAATAAATACAAAAGAAATTGATTTTGTGAAGTTTTTCGACGGAAAAAGAATTTCATCGAAAACGGATTAATAAAATAAATACAAAGGAAATTGATTTTGTAAGTTTTTCGACGGAAAATGGATTCCGTCGAAGATTTTTGATGGAAAATGTATTCCGTCGAAAATGGATGAATTAAATTAATGCAAAAGAAATTTATTTTGTGAAGTTTTTCGACGGAAAATGAATTCCTTCGAAAATGGATGAATAAAATAAATGCAAAAGAAATTGATATTGTGAATGGATTCCGTCGAAATGGATGAATAAAATAAATGCAAAATAAATTGATTTTATGAAGTTTTTCGACGAAAAATGGATTCCTTAGAAAACGGATTAAAAAAATAATTGCAAAAGAAAATGATTCCGTTGAAGATTTTTGACGGAAAATTCCGTCGAAAACGGATGAATAAAATAAATGCAAAAGAAAATGATTTTTCGACGGGAAAATGGATTCCATCGAAGATTTTTAACGGAAAATGAATTCCATCGAAAACGGATGAATAAAATAAATGCAAAAGAAATTGATTTTGTGAAGTTTTTCGACGGAAAATGGATTCCGTCGAAGATTTTTGAAAATGAATTCCGTCGAAAATGGATGAATAAAATAAATGCAAAATAAATTGATTTTATGAAGTTTTTCAACGAAAAATGGATTCCGTCGAAGATTTTTTACGAAAAAAGTATTCCGTCGAAAACGGATGACTAAAATAAATACAAAAGAAATTGATTTTGTGAAGTTTTTCGACGGAAAAAGAATTTCATCGAAAACAGATTAATAAAATAAATACAAAGGAAATTGATTTTGTAAGTTTTTCGACGGAAAATGGATTCCGTCGAAGATTTTTTACGAAAAATGTATTCCGTCGAAAATGGATGAATTAAATTAATGCAAAAGAAATTTATTTTGTGAATTTTTTCGACGGAAAATGAATTCCTTCGAAAATGGATGAATAAAATAAATGCAAAAGAAATTGATATTGTGAAATTTTTAGATGGAAAACGGATTCCGTCGAAAATGGATGAATAAAATAAATGCAAAAGAAATTGATTTTATGAAGTTTTTCGACGAAAAATGGATTCTGTCGAAGATTTTTGATGGAAAATGAATTCCGTTGAAAATGGATGAATAAAATAAATGCAAAAGAAATTGATTTTATTAATTTTTTGACGAATAATGGATTCCGTTGAAGATTTTTGATGAATAATGTATTCCGTCGAAAACGGATGAATAAAATAAATGCAAAAGAAAATGATTTTGTGAAGTTTTTCGACGGAAAATGGATTCCGTAGAAGATTTTTGATGGAAATTGGATTCCGTCGAAGATTTTTGACAGAAAATGAATTCCATCGAAAACGGATGAATAAAATAAATACAAAAGAAATTGATTTTGTGAAGTTTTTCGTCGGAAAATGGATTTCGTTGAAGATTTTTGACGGAAAATGAATTCCGTCGAAAACGGATGAATAAAATAAATGCAACAGAAATTGATTTTGTGAAGTTTTTCGACGGAAAATGGATTCCGTCGAAGATTTTTGGCGGAAAATGAATTCCGTCGAAAATGGATGAATAAAATAAATGCAAAAGAAACTGATTTTATGAAGTTTTTCGATGAAAAATGGATTCCGTTGAAGATTTTTGACGAAAAATGTATTCCGTCGAAAACGGATGAATAAAATAAATGCAAAAGAAATTGATTTTGTGAAGATTTTTGACGGAAAATGAATTCCGTCGAAAATGGATGAATAAAATAAATGCAAAAGAAATTGATTTTCTGAAGTTTTTCGACGGAAAATGGATTCCGTCGAAGATTTTGGACTGTAAATGAATTCCGTCGAAAATGGATGAATAAAATAAATGCAAAATAAATTGATTTTATGAAGTTTTTCGACGAAAAATGGATTCCGTCGAAGATTTTTTACGAAAAAAGTATTCCGTCGAAAACGGATGACTAAAATAAATACAAAAGAAATTGATTTTGTGAAGTTTTTCGACGGAAAAAGAATTTTGTCGAAAACGGATTAATAAAATAAATACAAAGGAAATTGATTTTGTAAGTTTTTCGACGGAAAATGGATTCCGTCGAAAATGGATGAATAAAATAAATGCAAAAGAAATTGATTTTGTGAAGTTTTTCGACGGAAAATGGATTCCGTCGAAGATTTTTGACGGAAAATGAATTCCGTCGAAAATGGATGAATAAAATAAATGCAAAAGAAATTGATTTTGTGAAGTTTTTCGACGGAAAATGGATTCCGTCGAAGATTTTTGACGGAAAATGAATTCCGTCGAAAATGGATGAATAAAATAAATGCAAAAGAAATTGATTTTGTGAAGATTTTTGACGAAAAATGTATTCCGTCGAAAACGGATGAATAAAATAAATGCAAAAGAAATAGAAATTGATTTTCCGTGAAGATTTTTGACGGAAAATGAATTCCTTCGAAAATGGATGAATAAAATAAATGCAAAAGAAATTGATTTTGTGAAGTTTTTCGACGGAAAATGGATTCCGTCGAAGATTTTTGACGGAAAATGAATTCCGTCGAAAATGGATGAATAAAATAAATGCAAAAGAAATTGATTTTATGAAGTTTTTCGACGAAAAATGGATTCCGTCGAAGATTTTTGACGAAAAATGTATTCCGTCGAAAACGGATTAATAAAATAAATGAAAAAGAAATTGATTTTGTGAAGTTTTTGACGGAAAATGAATTCCGTCGAAAACAGATGAATAAAATAAATGCAAAAGAAATTGATTTTGTGCAGTTTTTGACGGAAAATGAATTCCATCGAAAACGGATGAATAAAATAAATGCAAAAGAAATTGATTTTGTGAAGTTTTTTGACGGAAAAGTATTCCGTCGAAAACGGATGAATAAAATAAATACAAAAGAAATTGAAATGAAAAAGAATTTTTCGAAAACGGATTAATAAAATAAATACAAAGGAAATTGAGAGTTTTTTGACGGAAAATGATTCCGTCGAAATGGATGAATAAAATAAATGCAAAAGAAATTTATTTTGGGAAGTTTTTCGACAGAAAATGGATTTCGTAGAAGATTTTTGACGGAAAATGAATTCCTTCGAAAATGGATGAATAAAATAAATGCAAAAGAAATTGATTTTGTGAATTTTTTCGACGGAAAATATATGCCGTCGAAATTTTTGACGGAAAATGAATTCCGTCGAAAATGGATGAATAAAATAAATGCAAAAGAAATTGATTTTATGAAGTTTTTCGACAAAAAATCGAAAATTTTTGACGAAAAATGAATTTCGTCGAAAATGGATGAATAAAATAAATGCAAAAGAAATTGATTTTTGAGTTTTTTGGATGAAGATTTTTTTTCCGTCGAAAATGGATGAATAAAATAAATGCAAAAGAAATTGATTTTGTGAAGTTTTTCGACGGAAAATGGATTCCGTCGAAGATTTTTGACGGAAAATGTATTCCGTCGAAAACGGATTAATAAAATAAATGCAAAAGAAATTGATTTTGTGAAGATTTTTGACGGAAAATGAATTCCGTCGAAAACGGATGAATAAAATAAATGCAAAAGAAATTGATTTGAAGTTTTTCGACGGAAAGATTTTTGACGAAAAATGTATTCCGTCGAAAACGGATTAATAAAATAAATGAAAAAGAAATTGATTTTGTGAAGATTTTTGACGGAAAATGAATTCCGTCGAAAACGGATGAATAAAATAAATGCAAAAGAAATTTATTTTGTGAAGTTTATCGACGGAAATTGGATTCCGTCGAAGATTTTGGACGGAAAATGATTTTCGTCGAAAATGGATGAATAAAATAAATGCAAAAGAAATTGATTTTATGAAGTTTTTCGACAAAAAATGGATTCCGCCGATGATTTTTGACGAAAAAAGTATTCCGTCGAAAACGGATGACTAAAATAAATACAAAAGAAATTGATTTTGTGAAGTTTTTCGACGGAAAAAGAATTTTGTCGAAAACGGATTAATAAAATAAATACAAAGGAAATTGATTTTGTAAGTTTTTCGACGGAAAATGGATTCCGTCGAAGATTTTTGACGGAAAATGTATTCCGTCGAAAATGGATGAATTAAATTAATGCAAAAGAAATTTATTTTGGGAAGTTTTTCGACGGAAAATGAATTCCGTCGAAAATGGATGAATAAAATAAATGCAAAAGAAATTGATATTGTGAAATTTTTAGATGGAAAACGGATTCCGTAGAAAATGGATGAATAAAATAAATGCAAAAGAAATTGATTTTATGAAGTTTTTCGACGAAAAATGGATTCCGTCGAAGATTTTTGAAAATGGATGAATAAAATAAATGCAAAAGAAATTGATTTTGTTAATTTTTCGACGAAAAAATGATTCCGTTGAAGATTTTTAACGAAAAATGTATTCCGTCGAAAACGGATGAATAAAATAAATGCAAAAGAAATTGATTTTGTGAAGTTTTTCGACGAAAAAAAGAAGATTGCGTCGAAAACGGATTAATAAAATAAATGCAAAGGAAATTGATTTTGTAAGTTTTTCGATGGAAAATGGATTCCGTCGAAGATTTTTGACGGAAAATGTATCCCGTCGAAAATGGATGAATTAAATTAATGCAAAAGAAATTTATTTTGTGAAGTTTTTCGACGGAAAGTGAATTCCGTCGAAAATGGATGAATAAAATAAATGCAAAATAAATTGATATTGTGAAATTTTTCGATGGAAAACGGATTCCGTCGAAAATGGATGAATAAAATAAATGTAAAAAAAATTGATTTTATGAATTTTTTCGACGAAAAATGGATTCCGTCCAAGATTTTTGATGGAAAATGAATTTCGTTGAAAATGGATGAATAAAATAAATGCAAAAGACATTGATTTTATTAATTTTACGACGAAAAATGGATTCCGTTGAAGATTTTTGACGAAAAATGTATTCCGTCAAAAACGGATGAATAAAATAAATGCAAAAGAAAATGATTTTGTGAAGTTTTTCGACGGAAAATGGATTCCGTAGAAGATTTTTGACGGAAAATGGATTCCGTCGAAGATTTTTGACGGAAAATGAATTCCATCGAAAACGGATGAATAAAATAAATGCAAAAGAAATTGATTTTGTGAAGTTTTTCGACGGAAAATGGATTCCGTTAAAGATTTTTGACGGAAAATGAATTCCGTCGAAAATGGATGAATAAAATAAATGCAAAAGAAATTGAATTTATTAATTTTTCGACGAAAAATGGATTCCGTAGAAGATTTTTGATGGAAAATGAATTCCGTTGAAAATGGATGAATAAAATAAATACAAAAGAAATTGATTTTATTAATTTTTCGACGAAAAATTGATTTCGTTGAAGATTTTGGACGAAAAATGTATTCCGTCGAAAACAGATGAATAAAATAAATGCAAAAGAAATTGATTTTGTGAAGTTTTTCGACGAAAAATGGATTCTGTAGAAGATATTTGACGGAAAATGGATTCCGTCGAAGATTTTTGACGGAAAATGAATTCAATCGAAAACGGATGAATAAAATAAATGCAAAAGAAATTGATTTTGTGAGTTTTTGAAAATGATTCCGTCGAAAATGGATGAATAAAAACGGAAAATGAATTGTCGAAAATGGATGAATAAAATAAATGCAAAAGAAATTGATTTTGTGAAGTTTTTCGAAAATGGATGAATAAAATAAATGCAAAAGAAATTGATTGGATTGTGAAGATTTTTGACGGAAAATTGATTCCGTCGAAAATGGATGAATAAAATAAATGCAAAAGAAATTGATTTTGTGAAGTTTTTGGACAGAGAATGAATTCCGTCGAAAATGTATGAATAAAATAAATGCAAAAGAAATTGAAATTGTGAAATTTTTAGATGGAAAACGGATTCCGTCGAAAATGGATGAATAAAATAAATGCAAAAGAAATTGATTTTATGAAGTTTTTCGACGAAAAATGGATTCCGTCGAAGATTTTTGACGGAAAATGAATTCCGTTGAAAATGGATGAATAAAATAAATGCAAAAGAAATTGATTTTATTAATTTTTCGACGAAAAATGGATTCCGTTGAAGATTTTTGACGAAAAATGTATTCCGTCGAAAACGGATGAATAAAATAAATGCAAAAGAAAATGATTTTGTGAAGTTTTTCGACGGAAAATGGATTCCGTTGAAGATTTCTGACGGAAAATGGATTCCGCCGAAGATTTTTGACGAAAAATGTATTCCGTCGAAAACGGATGACTAAAATAGATGCAAAAGAAATTGATTTTGTGAAGTTTTTCGACGGAAAAAGAATTGCGTCGAAAACGGATTAATAAAATAAATGCAAAGGAAATTGATTTTGTAAGTTTTTCGATGGAAAATGGATTCCGTCGAAGATTTTTGACGGAAAATGTATCCCGTCGAAAATGGATGAATTAAATTAATGCAAAAGAAATTTATTTTGTGAAGTTTTTGACGGAAAATGAATTCCGTCGAAAATGGATGAATAAAATAAATGCAAAATAAATTGATATTGTGAAATTTTTCGATGGAAAACGGATTCCGTCGAAAATGGATGAATAAAATAAATGTAAAAGAAATTGATTTTATGAATTTTTTCGACGAAAAATGGATTCCGTCCAAGATTTTTGATGGAAAATGAATTTCGTTGAAAATGGATGAATAAAATAAATGCAAAAGACATTGATTTTATTAATTTTACAACGAAAAATGGATTCCGTTGAAGATTTTTGACGAAAAATGTATTCCGTCAAAAACGGATGAATAAAATAAATGCAAAAGAAAATGATTTTGTGAAGTTATTCGACGGAAAATGGATTCCGTAGAAGATTTTTGACGGAAAATGGATTCCGTCGAAGATTTTTGACGGAAAATGAATTCCATCGAAAACGGATGAATAAAATAAATGCAAAAGAAATTGATTTTGTGAAGTTTTTCGACGGAAAATGGATTCCGTTAAAGATTTTTGACGGAAAATGAATTCCGTCGAAAATGGATGAATAAAATAAATGCAAAAGAAATTGAATTTATTAATTTTTCGACGAAAAATGGATTCCGTCGAAGATTTTTGACGGAAAATGAATTCCGTTGAAAATGGATGAATAAAATAAATACAAAAGAAATTGATTTTATTAATTTTTCGACGAAAAATTGATTTCGTTGAAGATTTTGGACGAAAAATGTATTCCGTCGAAAACGGATGAATAAAATAAATGCAAAAGATATTGATTTTGTGAAGTTTTTTGACGAAAAATGGATTCTGTAGAAGATATTTGACGGAAAATGGATTCCGTCGAAGATTTTTGACGGAAAATGAATTCAATCGAAAACGGATGAATAAAATAAATGCAAAAGAAATTGATTTTGTGAAGTTTTTTGACAGGAAATGGATTCCGTCGAAGATTTTTGACGGAAAATGAATTCCGTAGAAAATGGGTGAATAAAATAAATTTATAAGAAATTGATTTTGTGAAGTTTTTCGCCGGAAAATGGATTCCGTCGAAGATTTTTGACGGAAAATGAATTCCGTCGAAAATGGATGAATAAAATAAATGCAAAAGAAATTGATTTTGCGAAGTTTTTCAACGGAAAATGTATTCTGTCGAAGATTTTTGACGGTAAATGAATTCCGTCGAAAATGGATGAATAAAATAAATGCAAAAGAAATTGATTTTATGAAGATTTTTGACGGAAAATGGATTCCGTCGAAAACGGATGAATTAAATTAATGCAAAAGAAATTGAAATTGTGAAATTTTTAGATGGAAAACGGATTCCGTCGAAAATGGATGAATAAAATAAATGCAAAAGAAATTGATTTTATGAAGTTTTTCGACGAAAAATGGATTCCGTCGAAGATTTTTGACGGAAAATGAATTCCGTTGAAAATGGATGAATAAAATAAATGCAAAAGAAATTGATTTTATTAATTTTTCGACGAAAAATGGATTCCGTTGAAGATTTTTGACGAAAAATGTATTCCGTCGAAAACGGATTAATAAAATAAATGCAAAAGAAAATGATTTTGTGATGTTTTTCGACGGAAAATGGATTCCGTAGAAGATTTTTGATGGAAATTGGATTCCGTCGAAGATTTTTGATGGAAAATTGATTCCGTCGAAGATTTTTGACGGAAAATGTATTTCGTCGAAAATGGATGAATTAAATTTATGCAAAAGAAATTGATTTTGTGAAGTTTTTCGACTGAAAATGAATTCCGTCGAAAATGGATGAATAAAATAAATGCAAAAGAAATTGATATTGTGAAATTTTTCAATAGAAAACGGATTCCGTCGAAAATGGTTGAATAAAATAAATGCAAAAGAAATTGATTTTCTGAATTTTTTCGACGAAAAATGGATCCCGTCGAAGATTTTTGACGGAAAATGAATTCCGTTGAAAATGGATGAATAAAATAAATGCAAAAGAAATTGATTTTATTAATTTTTCGACGAAAAATGGATTCCGTTGAAGATTTTTGACGAAAAATGAATTCCGTCGAAAACGGATGAATAAAATAAATGCAAAAGAAAATGATCTTGTGAAGATATTCGACGGAAAATGGATTCCGTAGAAGATTTTTGACGGAAAATGGATTCCGTCGAAGATTTTTAACGGAAAATGAATTCCATCGAAAACGGATGACTAAAATAAATGCAAAAGAAATTGATTTTGTGAAGTTTTTCGACGGAAAATGGATTCCGTCGAAGATTTTTGAAAATGAATTCCGTCGAAAATGGATGAATAAAATAAATGCAAAATAAATTGATTTTATGAAGTTTTTCGACGAAAAATGGATTCCGTCGAAGATTTTTTACGAAAAAAGTATTCCGTCGAAAACGGATGACTAAAATAAATACAAAAGAAATTGATTTTGTGAAGTTTTTCGACGGAAAAAGAATTTCATCGAAAACGGATTAATAAAATAAATACAAAGGAAATTGATTTTGTAAGTTTTTCGACGGAAAATGGATTCCGTCGAAGATTTTTGACGGAAAATGTATTCCGTCGAAAATGGATGAATTAAATTAATGCAAAAGAAATTTATTTTGTGAAGTTTTTCGACGGAAAATGAATTCCTTCGAAAATGGATGAATAAAATAAATGCAAAAGAAATTGATATTGTGAAATTTTTAGATGGAAAACGGATTCCGTCGAAAATGGATGAATAAAATAAATGCAAAAGAAATTGATTTTATGAAGTTTTTCGACGAAAAATGGATTCCGTCGAAAATGGATGAATAAAATAAATGCAAAAGAAATTGATTTTATTAATTTTTTAACGAAAAATGGATTCCGTTGAAGATTTTTGACGAAAAATGTATTCCGTCGAAAACGGATGAATAAAATAAATGCAAAAGAAAATGATTTTGTGAAGTTTTTCGACGGAAAATGGATTCCGTAGAAGATTTTTGATGGAAATTGGATTCCGTCGAAGATTTTTGACAGAAAATGAATTCCATCGAAAACGGATGAATAAAATAAATGCAAAAGAAATTGATTTTGTGAAGTTTTTCCACGGAAAATGGATTCCGTTGTAGATTTTTGACGGAAAATGAATTCCGTCGAAAATGGATGAATAAAATAAATGCAAAAGAAATTGATTTTGTGAAGTTTTTCGATGGAAAATGGATTCCGTCGAAGATTTTTGGCGGAAAATGCATTCCGTCGAAAATGGATGAATAAAATAAATGCAAAAGAAACTGATTTTATGAAGTTTTTCGACGAAAAATGGATTCCGTTCAAGATTTTTGACGAAAAATCTATTCCGTCGAAAACGGATGAATAAAATAAATGCAAAAGAAATTGATTTTGTGAAGATTTTTGACGGAAAATGAATTCCGTCGAAAATGGATGAATAAAATAAATGCAAAAGAAATTGATTTTCTGAAGATTTTCGACGGAAAATGGATTCCGTCGAAGATTTTGGACGGAAAATGAATTCCGTCGAAAATGGATGAATAAAATAAATGCAAAAGAAATTGATTTTGTGAAGTTTTTCGACGGAAAATGGATTCCGTCGAAGATTTTTGACGGAAAATGATTTCCTTCGAAAATGGATGAATAAAATAAATGCAAAAGAAATTGATTTTGTGAATTTTTTCGACGGAAAATAGATTTCGTCGAAGATTTTTGACGGAAAATGAATTCCGTCGAAAATGGATGAATAAAATAAATGCAAAAGAAATTGATTTTATGAAGTTTTTCGACGAAAAATGGATTCCGTCGAAGATTTTTGACGAAAAATGTATTCCGTCGAAAACGGATTAATAAAATAAATGAAAAAGAAAATGATTTTGTGAAGATTTTTGACGGAAAATGAATTCCGCCGAAAACGGATGAATAAAATAAATGCAAAAGAAATTTATTTTATGAAGTGTATCGACGGAAATTGGATTCCGTCGAAGATTTTGGACGGAAAATGATTTTCGTCGAAAATGGATGAATAAAATAAATGCAAAAGAAATTGATTTTATGAAGTTTTTCGACAAAAAATGGATTCCGCCGATGATTTTTGACGAAAAAAGTATTCCGTCGAAAACGGATGACTAAAATAAATACAAAAGAAATTGATTTTATGAAGTTTTTCGACAAAAAATGGATTCAGCCGATGATTTTTGAAGAAAAAAGTATTCCGTCGAAAACGGATGACTAAAATAAATACAAAAGAAATTGATTTTGTGAAGTTTTTCGACGGAAAAAGAATTTTGTTGAAAACGGATAAATAAAGTAAATACAAAGGAAATTGATTTTGTAAGTTTTTCGACGGAAAATGGATTCCGTCGAAGATTTTTCACGGAAAATGTATTCCGTCGAAAATGGATGAATTAAATTAATGCAAAAGAAATTTATTTTGTGAAGTTTTTCGACGGAAAATGAATTCCGTCGAAAATGGATGAATAAAATAAATGCAAAAGAAATTGATATTGTGAAATTTTTAGATGGAAAACGGATTCCGTCGAAAATGGATGAATAAAATAAATGCAAAAGAAATTGATTTTCTGAAGTTTTTCGACGAAAAATGGATTCCGTCGAAGATTTTTGACGGAAAATGAGTTCCTTTGAAAATGGATGAATAAAATAAATGCAAAAGAAATTGATTTTGTTAATTTTTCGACGAAAAAATGATTCCGTTGAAGATTTTTAACGAAAAATGTATTCCGTCGAAAACGGATGAATAAAATAAATGCAAAAGATATTGATTTTGTGAAGTTTTTCGACAGAAAATGGATTCCGTAGAAGATTTTTGACGGAAAATGGATTCCGTCGAAGATTTTTGACGAAAAATGTATTCCGTCGAAAACGGATGACTAAAATAGATGCAAAAGAAACTGATTTTGTGAAGTTTTTCGACGGAAAAAGAATTGCGTCGAAAACGGATTAATAAAATAAATGCAAAGGATATTGATTTTGTAAGTTTTTCGATGGAAAATGGATTCCGTCGAAGATTTTTGACGGAAAATGTATCCCGTCGAAAATGGATAAATTAAATTAATGGAAAAGAAATTGAAATTGTGAAATTTTTAGATGGAAAACGGATTCCGTTGAAAATGGATGAATAAAAAAAATGCAAAAGAAATTGATTTTATTAATTTTTCGACGAAAAATGGATTCCGTTGAAGATTTTTGACGAAAAATGTATTCCGTCGAAAACGGATGAATAAAATAAATGCAAAAGAAAATGATTTTGTGAAGATTTTCGACGGAAAATGGATTCCGTAGAAGATTTTTGACGGAAAATGGATACCATCGAAGATTTTTAACGGAAAATGAATTCCATCGAAAACGGATGAATAAAATAAATGCAAAAGAAATTGATTTTGTGAAGTTTTTCGTCGGAAAATGGATTTCGTTGAAGATTTTTGACTGAAAATGAATTCCGTCGAAAATGGATGAATAAAATAAATGCAAAATAAATTGATTTTATGAAGTTTTTCAACGAAAAATGGATTCCGTCGAAGATTTTTTACGAAAAAAGTATTCCGTCGAAAACGGATGACTAAAATAAACACAAAAGAAATTGATTTTGTGAAGTTTTTCGACGGAAAAAGAATTTCATCGAAAACGGATTAATAAAATAAATACAAAGGAAATTGATTTTGTAAGTTTTTCGACGGAAAAAGATTCCGTCGAAGATTTTTTACGAAAAATGTATTCCGTCGAAAATGGATGAATTAAATTAATGCAAAACAAATTTATTTTGTGAACTTTTTCGACGGAAAATGAATCCCTTCGAAAATGGATGAATAAAATAAATGCAAAAGAAATTGATATTGTGAAATTTTTAGATGGAAAACGGATTCCGTCGAAAATGGATGAATAAAATAAATGCAAAAGAAATTGATTTTATGAAGTTTTTCGACGAAAAATGGATTCCGTCGAAGATTTTTGACGGAAAATGAATTCCGTTGAAAATGGATGAATAAAATAAATGCAAAAGAAATTGATTTTATTAATTTTTTGACGAAAAATAGATTCCGTTGAAGATTTCTGATGAATAATGTATTCCGTCGAAAACGGATGAATAAAATAAATGCAAAAGAAAATGATTTTGTGATGTTTTTCAACGGAAAATGGATTCCGTAGAAGATTTTTGATGGAAATTGGATTCCGTCGAAGATTTTTGACAGAAAATGAATTCCATCGAAAACGGATGAATAAAATAAATGCAAAAGAAATTGATTTTGTGAAGTTTTTCGTCGGAAAATGGATTTCGTTGAAGATTTTTGACGGAAAATGAATTCCGTCGAAAATGGATGAATAAAATAAATGCAAAAGAAATTGATTTTGCGAAGATTTTCGATGGAAAATGGATTCCGTCGAAGATTTTTGGCGGAAAATGAATTCCGTCGAAAATGGATGAATAAAATAAATGCAAAAGAAACTGATTTTATGAAGTTTTTCGACGAAAAATGGATTCCGTTGAAGATTTTTGACGAAAAATGTATTCCGTCGAAAACGTATGAATAAAATAAATGCAAAAGAAATTGATTTTGTGAAGATTTTTGACGGAAAATGAATTCCGTCGAAAATGGATGAATAAAATAAATGCAAAAGAAATTGATTTTCTGAAGTTTTTCGTCGGAAAATTGATTCCGTCGAAGATTTTGGACGGAAAATGAATTCCGTCGAAAATGGATGAATAAAATAAATGCAAAATAAATTGATTTTATGAAGTTTTTCGACGAAAAATGGATTCCGTCGAAGATTTTTTACGAAAAAAGTTTTCCGTCGAAAACGGATGACTAAAATAAATACAAAAGAAATTGATTTTGTGAAGTTTTTCGACGGAAAAAGAATTTCATCGAAAACGGATTAATAAAATAAATACAAAGGAAATTGATTTTGTAAGTTTTTCGACGGAAAATGGATTCCGTCGAAGATTTTTGATGGAAAATGTATTCCGTCGAAAATGGATGAATTAAATTAATGCAAAAGAAATTTATTTTGTGAAGTTTTTCGACGGAAAATGAATTCCTTCGAAAATGGATGAATAAAATAAATGCAAAAGAAATTGATATTGTGAAATTTTTAGATGGAAAACGGATTCCGTCGAAAATGGATGAATAAAATAAATGCAAAATAAATTGATTTTATGAAGTTTTTCGACGAAAAATGGATTCCGTCGAAGATTTTTGACGGAAAATGAATTCCGTGGAAAATGGATGAATAAAATAAATGCAAAAGAAATTGATTTTATTAATTTTTTGACGAAAAATGGATTCCGTTGAAGATTTTTGACGAAAAATGTATTCCGTTGAAAACGGATGAATAAAATAAATGCAAAAGAAAATGATTTTGTGAAGTTTTTCGACGGAAAATTGGATTCCGTAGAAGATTTTTGATGGAAAATGAATTCCTTCGAATATGGATGAATAAAATAAATGCAAAAGAAATTGATTTTGTGAATTTTTTCGACGGAAAATAGATTCCGTCGAAGATTTTTGACGGAAAATGAATTCCGTCGAAAATGGATGAATAAAATAAATGCAAAAGAAATTGATTTTATGAAGTTTTTCGACGAAAAATGGATTCCGTCGAAGATTTTTGACGAAAAATGTATTCCGTCGAAAACGGATTAATAAAATAAATGAAAAAGAAATTGATTTTGTGAAGATTTTTGACGGAAAATGAATTCCGTCGAAAACAGATGAATAAAATAAATGCAAAAGAAATTTATTTTGTGAAGTTTATCGACGGAAATTGGATTCCGTCGAAGATTTTGGACGGAAAATGATTTTCGTCGAAAATGGATGAATAAAATAAATGCAAAAGAAATTGATTTTATGAAGTTTTTCGACAAAAAATGGATTCCGCCGATGATTTTTGACGAAAAAAGTATTCCGTCGAAAACGGATGACTAAAATAAATACAAAAGAGATTGATTTTGTGAAGTTTTTCGACGGAAAAAGAATTTTGTCGAAAACGGATTAATAAAATAAATACAAAGGAAATTGATTTTGTAAGTTTTTCGACGGAAAATGGATTCCGTCGAAGATGGATGAATAAAATAAATGCAAAAGAAATTGATTTTGTGAAGTTTTTCGACAGAAAATGGATTCCGTCGAAGATTTTTGACGGAAAATGAATTCCTTCGAAAATGGATGAATAAAATAAATGCAAAAGAAATTGATTTTGTGAATTTTTTCGACGGAAAATAGATTCCGTCGAAGATTTTTGACGGAAAATGAATTCCGTCGAAAATAGATGAATAAAATAAATGCAAAAGAAATTGATTTTATGAAGTTTTTCGATGGAAAATGGATTCCGTCAAAGATTTTTGACGAAAAATGTATTCAGTCGAAAATGGATGAATAAAATAAATGGAAAAGAAATTGATTTTGTGAAGTTTTTCGACGAAAAATGGATTCCGTTGAAGATTTATGACGGAAAATGAATTCCGTCGAAAACGGATGAATAAAATAAATGCAAAAGAAATTGATTTTGTGAAGTTTTCGACGGAAAATGGATTCCGTCGAAGATTTTTGACGAAAAATGTATTCCGTCGAAAACGGATTAATAAAATAAATGAAAAAGAAATTGATTTTGTGAAGATTTTTGACGGAAAATGAATTCCGTCGAAAACGGATGAATAAAATAAATGCAAAAGAAATTGATTTTGGGAAGTTTTTCGACGGAAAATAGATTCCGTCGAAGATTTTTGACGAAAAATGTATTCCGTCGAAAACGGATTAATAAAATAAATGAAAAAGAAATTGATTTTGTGAAGATTTTTGACGGAAAATGAATTCCGTCGAAAACGGATGAATAAAATAAATGCAAAAGAAATTTATTTTGTGAAGTTTATCGACGGAAATTGGATTCCGTCGAAGATTTTGGACGGAAAATGATTTTCGTCGAAAATGGATGAATAAAATAAATGCAAAAGAAATTGATTTTATGAAGTTTTTCGACAAAAAATGGATTCCGCCGATGATTTTTGACGAAAAAAGTATTCCGTCGAAAACGGATGACTAAAATAAATACAAAAGAAATTGATTTTGTGAAGTTTTTCGACGGAAAAAGAATTTTGTCGAAAACGGATTAATAAAATAAATACAAAGGAAATTGATTTTGTAAGTTTTTCGACGGAAAATGGATTCCGTCGAAGATTTTTGACGGAAAATGTATTCCGTCGAAAATGGATGAATTAAATTAATGCAAAAGAAATTTATTTTGTGAAGTTTTTCGACGGAAAATGAATTCCGTCGAAAATGGATGAATAAAATAAATGCAAAAGAAATTGATATTGTGAAATTTTTCATGGAAAACGGATTCCGTCGAAAATGGATGAATAAAATAAATGCAAAAGAAATTGATTTTATGAAGTTTTTCGACGAAAAATGGATTCCGTCGAAGATTTTTGAAAATGGATGAATAAAATAAATGCAAAAGAAATTGATTTTGTTAATTTTTCGACGAAAAAATGATTCCGTTGAAGATTTTTAACGAAAAATGTATTCCGTCGAAAACGGATGAATAAAATAAATGCAAAAGAAATTGAAAAGAAATTGATTTTGTCGAAGATTTTTGACGTTTTTCGAAAACGGATGACTAAAATAGATGCAAAAGAAATTGATTTTGTGAAGTTTTTCGACGGAAAAAGAATTGCGTCGAAAACGGATTAATAAAATAAATGCAAAGGAAATTGATTTTGTAAGTTTTTCGATGGAAAATGGATTCCGTCGAAGATTTTTGACGGAAAATGTATCCCGTCGAAAATGGATGAATTAAATTAATGCAAAAGAAATTTATTTTGTGAAGTTTTTCGACGGAAAGTGAATTCCGTCGAAAATGGATGAATAAAATAAATGCAAAATAAATTGATATTGTGAAATTTTTCGATGGAAAACGGATTCCGTCGAAAATGGATGAATAAAATAAATGTAAAAAAAATTGATTTTATGAATTTTTTCGACGAAAAATGGATTCCGTCCAAGATTTTTGATGGAAAATGAATTTCGTTGAAAATGGATGAATAAAATAAATGCAAAAGACATTGATTTTATTAATTTTACGACGAAAAATGGATTCCGTTGAAGATTTTTGACGAAAAATGTATTCCGTCAAAAACGGATGAATAAAATAAATGCAAAAGAAAATGATTTTGTGAAGTTTTTCGACGGAAAATGGATTCCGTAGAAGATTTTTGACGGAAAATGGATTCCGTCGAAGATTTTTGACGGAAAATGAATTCCATCGAAAACGGATGAATAAAATAAATGCAAAAGAAATTGATTTTGTGAAGTTTTTCGACGGAAAATGGATTCCGTTAAAGATTTTTGACGGAAAATGAATTCCGTCGAAAATGGATGAATAAAATAAATGCAAAAGAAATTGAATTTATTAATTTTTCGACGAAAAATGGATTCCGTAGAAGATTTTTTTGATGGAAAATGAATTCCGTTGAAAATGGATGAATAAAATAAATACAAAAGAAATTGATTTTATTAATTTTTCGACGAAAAATTGATTTCGTTGAAGATTTTGGACGAAAAATGTATTCCGTCGAAAACGGATGAATAAAATAAATGCAAAAGAAATTTATTTTGTGAAGTTTTTCGACGAAAAATGGATTCTGTAGAAGATATTTGACGGAAAATGGATTCCGTCGAAGATTTTGGACGGAAAATGAATTCAATCCGTCGAAAATGTATGAATAAAATAAATGCAAAAGAAATTGAAATTGTGAAATTTGCAAGATTTTTGGAAAATGGATTCCGTCGAAAATGGATGAATAAAATAAATGCAAAAGAAATTGATGATTTTGTGAAGTTTTTCGACGAAAAATGGATTCCGTCGAAGATTTTTGACGAAAAATGAATTCCGTCGAAAATGGATGAATAAAATAAATGCAAAAGAAATTGATTTTGTGAAGTTTTTCGACGAAAAATGGATTCCGTTGAAGATTTTTGACGAAAATGTATTCCGTCGAAAACGGATGAATAAAATAAATGCAAAAGAAATTGATTTTGTGAAGTTTTTCGAAAATGGAAAAATGGATTTCCGTCGGAAAATGGATTCCGTCGAAGATTTTTGACGGAAAATGAATTCCGTCGAAAATGGATGAATAAAATAAATGCAAAAGAAATTGATTTTGTGAAGTTTTTCGACGGAAAAAGAATGAATTCCGTCGAAAACGGATGAATAAAATAAATGCAAAAGAAATTGATTTTATGAAGTTTTTCGACGAAAAATGGATTCCGTTGAAGATTTTTGAGATTTTTGACGGAAAATGAATTCCGTCGAAAATGGATGAATAAAATAAATGCAAAAGAAATTGATTTTGTGAAGTTTTTCGACGTCGAAAATGGATCCGTGCGAAGATTTTTGTGACGGAAAATGAATTCCGTCGAAAATGGATGAATAAAATAAATGCAAAAGAAATTGATTTTATGAAGTTTTTCGACGGAAAATGGATTCCGTCGAAGATTTTTGACGGAAAATGAATTTCCGTCGAAAATGGATGAATAAAATAAATGCAAAAGAAATTGATTTTATGAATTTTTTCGACGGAAAATGGATTCCGTTGAAGATTTTTGACGAAAAATGTATTCCGTCGAAAACGGATGAATAAAATAAATGCAAAAGAAATTGATTTTGGAAAATGGTTTTTCGACGGAAAATGGATTCCGTCGAAGATTTTTGACGGAAAATGAATTCCGTCGAAAACGGATGAATAAAATAAATGCAAAAGAAATTGATTTTGTGAAGTTTTTCGACGGACGGAAAATGAATTCCGTCGAAATGGATGAATAAAATAAATGCAAAAGAAATTGATTTTTAATTTTTCGACGAAAAATGGATTCCGTCGAAGATTTTTGACGGAAAATGAATTCCGTCGAAAATGGATGAATAAAATAAATGCAAAAGAAATTGATTTTATGAAGTTTTTCGACGGAAAATGGATTTCGTCGAAGATTTTGGACGGAAAATGAATTCCGTCGAAAATGGATGAATAAAATAAATGCAAAAGAAATTGATTCCGTGAAGTTTTTCGACGGAAAATGGATTCCGTCGAAGATTTTTGACGGAAAATGAATTCCATCGAAAACGGATGAATAAAATAAATGCAAAAGAAATTGATTTTGTGAAGTTTTTTGACGGAAATGGATTCCGTCGAAGATTTTTGACGGAAAATGAATTCCGTCGAAAATGGATGAATAAAATGAATGCAAAAGAAATTGATTTTGTGAAGTTTTTCGACGGAAATGGATTCCGTTTTTTGACGGAAAATGAATTCCGTCGAAAATGGATGAATAAAATAAATGCAAAAGAAATTGATTTTGCGAAGTTTTTCAACGGAAAATGTAT
>JAVKPL010002897.1:0-18713 GCA_032173675.1 Gastrolobium villosum
TGAACAGCTAATAATGGTTATTGACTTTTATTTATTGGATTTTGATATTAATAAATATAATTTAAGAAACTATATGTGATAATAAATAGAAAATGTTCTCCAGATTACATTCACTTTTTCAAAAGGAACGAAGATAAAGAGCTTGACCCTGTTCGTTCTCCGCAATGTTGCTCTTTGACAATGATTAAAGGTAAATAGTATCATTTGTTTTTTGATCTTAAAGGTCGTTGAAAAGTAATCAAAAATATTGAAAAGTTAGTGTATTCGTATATATGGTTGTGCTTTATTTAGAAGACGTTGTGCACCAATAATTTTCAAAAGATATTCTTTTGGGTGTGCTAAATTTGATGCTGTCTTGACCAACATTAGGCCAACTTAGGCTGAGGATTAATTAGCAAGAGCAAGAATATTGAAGAACAAATGATAAGATTGGCAACGTTTTTTTAATCTTAACGAGACTTTACTTCCAAATTCTGGAGCACCAACAACTTAGCACGAGTACCTTTTCATAGTGGGGAATTATTATTATGGGTTTGCAAAAGAAAATGAATTTTTTTACAACAAACATATTCATACTATGATTTATATGCGGATCCTGACATTTTAAAAATAAAATAAAATCAGAATTCGCATGCATATCCCGTAAGAAATTAGTACGTAAAAAATATTTATTCTTTAGAATGACACAACTTACATCTTTTCACTCTCACAAAGATGTGGGACCTACACCTTTATTTTTTTGTCAACTCTCTCTCCTCATTTATCTATCTCTTTCTCTCTTTTAAAATGACACAACTTTACATCCTTTAAAATTACACTTTACCCAATTAGTAATTCAAAAATCAAACTCTTTAATTTTTAATTTTTAAGAAAAGCAAGAATCTAGGCATGTTATTAATTATTTGTTCAATAAGTTGACCAAAGGCGAATATATACTCATTCTCTAATGTAAATACTTCGTTCATTAATAGTAGATAAATATTATCGAATAAACCAGTGATAGATCCGATAATTATTTTTTTATCAACCTCTAATAATTAAATTAAAATTAGTTGTAGATTGCTCAAACCTTTTTCTAATAACAATTACACTCAAGGAAGCATGCATGCTACACATATGACATAAATAAGCATAACACTAATAGGTGAATATAATAATTTTAAAAATTATAAAGTATGACATAAAATAAAACATATAAAATTAATATAGTATTAATATAACAACACACATAATAAATTAGAATAAAGACATTAATGTTTAATAAGATAGCGTCAGTGAATAGTTATTATTAATAAAATGAAATATTATAGTTTAATTTAATTAGTCATTATGATATTCAACTTGTATTGGTATCAAAGTTTAAAAAGTAAATGAAAGATATAGGTTAAAAATATTTAACACACAATATGTATATGCTATTTGAGAACTTCAGTGCTTCCTACTCTTAATTTAACTGTTGATTTCTGTCTATCTAATGATTATGATTTATTGAGTTATATCAGTTAAATAATTATTAATTTCAAATAAATAACAATCATTAGATGAACAGAAATTAATGGTTAAGATGGAAAATAAAATTTGTAAATCTTACACCGGAATCAAAACCCATATATATATATATATATATATATATATATATATATATATAAAAGTAATTCTTTTAGAATTACTTTTCAAATATCATTATCAAATGCATTTAATATTATTTTTTACAATAAGTTATTTTATTTAATTCAAACAATGCTCTTTAAATAGGCACGTAAATTAGTGAGGCCAGGCTAGGAAGGCTACCCGAACCAGTGTTATGAAACCCGGACGACCTGGCCGGGTCGATCCGGGAACCGATAAATCGGTCATATAATCGGTCCGGTTGAAGCAATGGACTGGTCATGCATCAGAACCGGTGCGACCCGGATGGTTTTCATGAAAACCGGTGATCCGGTCGATTAACCGATGACCCGGTCCGGTCCCAAAAAACATACAATTTTTTTTTCAAAAAAAAAATTCATAATGGATATTTTTGAATATTTTTTTGCTTATTGACTTACGTAAGTTATGTACCTACAACACTAATATTGTCTCAATTATGCACTATGCACAAAAATTTTGATTTGATTTATAGTTAGAGATGTCATTTTCTGAACCTAAAGCCCCATATCACCATCATTATATTTTTGTTTGATATTTTATTGGATAATAATATGTGATTTATTATTTTTTATATTAAAATATTTGAATTTTTTATGATTTTTTTAGATATTTGAGTATATTTATAATTTTTTAATATAAATTATAAAATTGCACATAATTAATGGGTCATGTGGTTGAACTAGTGACCCAGTACCTCAATCGGATCAATGACCGGGCCGGTTTTAATAACATTGACCCGAACATCAATTACTATCTTTAAATACTCGTTACACTCAGATCAATCAATCCTTAGCTCTGATAAGGAAACTAACATCCACATACTAAATGAGCCTAAATGAGAAACTCACAATAAGAGATTTGACATCAGATCTCAACCCAAAATCTTAAGACTTTGTTTAGGAGTTGATTTTAGGATGGGAAAGAAAAGAAATGGAAGGTTTTAGTAAGCTCTTCCCTTGTTTGTGAGTTTAAAAAAAGGAGGGAAAGAAATTGGGGATTTTTACTAAACCTTCCTTCTTCTAAAAATTAAAGTTCCCTCAATCTGGAGGGTTTGAGGGGGAAAATATTAAAAATTAATTATCTATCCTTAACATTAAAATGTGAAAACTATATAAATGTGAATCATTATTAAATATGACATTATTGGAAAAGTCTCAAATACCGGAAGAATTTGTCGACGAAAAATATTTCGTTAAACATAGTGATAAACTTTTTTGATGAAAATAATATACGTCAAAAAATTTCGTCAAAACTAAAAACGAAACCAGATTTTGCCATAATCACACACATAAATTTTTTACGGAAAAGAAATTCCAGTTAAAATTATTGATAGAATCTAAATTCCATCGAAATTTTCAACGAAAATATTTCCATCCAAAATTTTGTCGAAACACATTTCCAACAAAATGTTTCGTCGTAAAACAATTACGTCAAAAATTTTCATCAAAATTTTCCGCAAATATTCTTGACGAAAAATATTTCTATCAAAATTTGAAACAAAAAATATTTTTGTAAAAAAATGTGACGAAATTTTTTTTTTGTCAATTTTTTTTAGAGAAACTAAATTTCGTCAAAATATTTCACAAAAAAATATATTCATCCAAATTTTTGATGAAAATTATTTCCATCGAAAATTTTTGACAGAAAAAAATTTCATCAAAATTCTTTACAGAACTCAAATTTCGTCAAAATTTTTCTACGAAAATATTTTCGTTAAACTTTTCGACAAAAAATTTCCGTCAAAATTTTTAACGAAACACATTTCTATCGAAAATTTTCAACAGAATGCATTTCTGTCAAAAATTCTCGACAAAAAATACTTTTGTAAAAATTTTTGACGAAAATATTTCGATAAAGAATTTTGACGGGAAAAATATTCGGTCAAATTTTTTTACATAATCTAACTTTCGTCGAAAGTTTCGAATGAAACATTTCCCTCAAAAGTTTTGACAAAACAATTTCCGTCGAGATTTTTGTCAGAATACATCTCCATCGAAATTTTGAACGAAAAACATTCCGTCAAACCTTTTGACGGAATTCTTTTTTCGTTTAAAACATTTGATGGATGAAATCATTTTCCTCAAAACTTCTGACGGAAACTAAATTTCGATAGAAAATTTATTTTTGTAAAAATTTTCATCGGAGAAAAAATTCCATCGCTTTTCGACGAAAAAATAATTTTTGATGAATTTTCGTCGTTTGCAGCATAGAAATTTAATTTAAAATGTGATCTTTTGTAGTATTGTGAAAAATACATAAATAATTTTGTTTGAAATTTTAAATTTAATTTAATTTGTAAAATATAATAATTATATTAATTTAAAAAAGGGTTTTATTTTTCTTATGTTGCATGAGATAAGTTGTCTCATGCAACACACAAAAAGTAAGTGAGACCCACTAAAAAGGAAGAGAGAGAAAATAAAAAAGCGGGTCCCACCCATTTTTTGTGTGTTGCATGAGATAACTTGTCTCATGCAACATAAGAAAAATAAAACCCTTTAAAAAAAGGGCAAAATGGTAAAAATATCTAATTGACCTTCCATTTTTCTTCCTTACCATTTTTTAAACTCTCAAACAAGGGAAAATAATACTCTCCAATTTCCTTGCCTTCCTTCCCTTACCCTCCAAACAAAGCCTAAGGCGATAATTTTATGGGTTCTTTTAATTATATCTGTTATATGCTTAGCCTATTCTTTTTCAATGTGAAACTTTTATCACTCAAACTTAAATTCTCAATAGGTTGAACCCAATTTTTAACAGGTTAGATTGCAGATCCGGTCCAATGATCAATTTGGATCGGATGGGAGTTGGATTCTCGGTTCAACCAACCACTCCAATCTGGGTTTAATATCATTGATTTATTTACTAAATAATTTGAGTTGAATTAGAAATATTAATCAATATTACCATATATTAATTTGACTATGAACCAATTCATGCCTGAATCCAATCTTCACTTCGAATTTTTATCTAAGATTTGCATATTTCAGCGGAGGCATCATTTAAAAGAAAAGACAAATGAGAATGCAAGAAACAAAGGGAAAAAAAATGGGAATCAGGATTCAGGACCATCACCCTCCAGTGTATTATCTTATTAACCATATTATAAGAAGTCATTTGCTTGATTCTCCATTAATCTCCACCATTTCTAAAAATAATATAATCATCAGTGAAAGCATTGGCGAATAATAAACCAAAACTAACCAATATACTAAGCAAGAATAAAATGTGAGATGAAAAGGGAGCTTCATTGAATAACCAAAGGTGAAGGACACAGACACATTGGTTGACTCATCATGCCCTTAAAAAAGCATTCTACTAGTTATTGTGCTTCTTGCATTATGGATGGCCCACCAAAAGTGGCAATTAAAATTTCATTGAAAGGAATCATAATAGCTATGCGACACAATCAGTCACCGTTGGCATTAGCACAGTGACAATTGGTTAGGATTGCTTATTTGATTCAAGGTTATACTGATTCGTACCCACTACAATAATGCACATGGAATCCCAGGTACATTGCCAACTGCATTGAGAGAAACATTATATATGAAAATGGTTGGTCATCAGAAGAAAAAAAGAGGAAAGTTATACTTACAACCTTTATTTTTACAACCTCCTCTTACAATCATATCTTAACACCGTTGATTTCCGTCAATCAACGGTTATCATTTATTGTGAATTAATAATTAATTAATGAGTTTAATTTGTGTTCCGTGTTTGTATACCCGGTAATCGCTAGCCGGTTGAGTTAACCCGGAAGAACTTTGCCCGGGTTATGGGTCAGTTATCCCATATATCGGTACTTGAAGTGGGTCTTACCATGATAGCATGATGATGTTTACCATCACCCACGTCCAATGTAACCACCTAATTCAGAGGTGTATATATAGAGGAGAGTACTCTAGGAAACACACACCGAGAACTAGAAAGAACTCATATTGATGTTCGTCTAGAACAATTTGTAAAAATCATAACCGTTGATTGGCGGAAATCAGTGGTATTAAGATATAGTTGTAAGAGGTTGTAAAAAAAAAGGTTGTAACTATAACATTTTTTTAGAAAAAATAAGAAAAAAGGGCTTGTGAGAAGAACAAAGGAGAACTAAATGAGACACTAGTGTGTAAAGCATAAACCACTATACAAAAGTAGGCTTTTGGAAGAAGCATCCTTGATATAAAAAGAATGAAAGACTAATCAAAAAAAGGTTTCTAACTTAAATGACTTGCAAAGTGAGGCCACTTTATGCTTTTTTTACAGAGATGAAAGCATCAAAGAGGGGTAATTAAAGTTTTCAGAAACATAGATGCAGCCTTTGCATTTTGTTTGAAGGTGCATGTTTGCCCCAACAGAAATAAGCTTGTTGCTCAAGTAATTGCGTTTCAAATTTCTGTTCCTTCTGCATGAGAATTGCATAATTGATTGAATTTCCCCCCAATAAAACTATTTAATCTCAAGGTAAAATTTTGAAAGAATTCTTCCGGGATTACTTTTAGTCAATTTTCTAATTTACTTTGGTTTAGTTATTTCCTTATTTGTAGACTGTAGTTTACACTAAAGTTTTGCTTTTTTCTATCAATTCTATTCCTCATCAATACTTCCTTTGCATGCTTTTTCACCCTTTTGCCTCTAATTAATTATTTAATAACTATTTTGCCCCTGATTACAAACTATCTACCAATCTGCCCCTCTTTAATCGATTAAATATAAATATTTAATCGATTAAATGGTCAAATGAAGATTTAATCGATTAAATCTTTAACTTAATCGATTAAATTTTCCTCTTCGTTAGAAGCAATGGGGAGATTTAATAGACTAAATTTTCAAGTCAACGATTTTTGCCTATTTTAACCATTTAGTCGATTAAATTTTTGGCTTAATTGACTAAAGAGGAGCAGATTGGTAGATAGTTCTGAATGAGGGGAAAATGGTTATTAAATAATTAATGAGGGGTAAAAGGGTGAAAATGCCTCCTTTGCAAGTTATATCTCAATTAATGGACCAAATGACAAATCATAATAAGTTGACTGAAACCGCATTCTCATCCCAAAACCTCCCCAAATATTAGGTCCAGTCTAGTTCAACATTGGCTTTGGTACTAATGTTAGAATGGTAACGGGAGAGTCCAAAACCCTTTTGCATTTGATAATCGACCAATGGATCAAATGACAATCCACAATAATGTTATATGATCCTCCGTTGATTTATTTCTAAATGATGTGGGGGTTCACCACTACTCACTTGAATATTTTCAATGGATCAAATGACAATCCACAATAATGTTATATGATCCTCCGTTGATTTATTTCTAAATGATGTGGGGGTTCACCACTACTCACTTGAATATTTTCAAATAAACACTAGCCTTATGTTTGAGCTCTTAGGCTATATATACTGTATCTTGTAGTTAGTTGTTGAGTAAAACAACTAAAGTGGAATTATTTGAAAGGGCCTTTGAATTTATGGTATTAGAACAAATCTCATGATCTGTCGTCCATATTTCATGGGCTGTATGCCTGTATTGAATGCTATGCCAACTCAATTTAGACATGATCGGTAGAAGACACAAAGTCAATTACTGGATATTACACAAAAAGTATAGGAAAACTTTTAGAAATCAACAATTGTTATAGTGCACAAACAGAATACAGAACAATTACTCCAGCATTTTGTGAACTAATATGGACGAGTACATTACTGCAACACCTACATATTCCTATACAAGATCCTATGAGGCTATTCAGTGACTGTAAATCTGCAATCAACATAGTTCATAACTCAGTTAATAATGTCAGAATGAAGCATTTAAGAATTAACAGAAATGTTATGAAGACAGAAATAGAGAATGTGACATTCAGCTTGCATTTTGTGCTAACCAAGTTGTAAGAAGTTCTCTATCAAAATCAAAGTTTGATTCAAATGTTAATGGGCTGAGAACGATTCATTAACTTATGGGAGAGTTTTGAAAGACTGAATATATCCCAAAGATTGAGGGATCATAATAAATAAATACCAAAATTAAGAGAGTATTGTAAGTCAACTTTTTTATTTACTTTGGTGGAGTTATATCCGTGTTTGTAGAGGGTAGTTTAGGCTATAGTTGTGGTTTTTTTTTCTTTCCCCTCTCTTAATTTAGTTCCTAAACTCTAGCCTTTTGTCTTGGTTCTTGGGCTATATATGCATATTGTAATTGCCCTTGTTGAAGAAAGAAAAGCATATAAAATGAGCCACACTCAACTGATAAATGATCAATCTTGTAGAGTCTAGCAAGCTGATTCATAGTGCACAGAACTTTGAACAGAGTTCTAACTTGAGTTAATGTTTAGCTTCTTTAGAATGGAAATGCATATTGAATACTTCAGGTCTCAAAAATTGGTACACTTTCCAATATAAAACAATGTAACCTTAAAATGCAAAAATATATTGTTTCTCTTCTTCGGATCGTCTCCATGATATTAAAAGAGGAAAGGGAGAGAGAACATTTCGGCCATAAAAATCCTTTAGTTTAAAGAATGCATTCAGCAGCCTTCATCCTCTTCCCACCTTCATTGAGCCCACCAAAATAAAGCTTTTTCATTATGGTAGCAGCCATTTTTTGTTTGTAGTTTTAGACCCATTAGCACTTAGAATTAATACCTACATCCTTATTTCATTAAAAGATGCCATGCCACACATAAATAACGCTAAAACCAGGAAAATCTTCCATTCATGAGGAACATAACAGAGTCCGTAAAGCATGCAGAATTACAGATAAATGGTAACAACCTTTTCTAACATGCCAGAATAAGTTACGAAGTAAATGCATTAATGATTTTAATTACCAACTAGTTTCTGAAAGCAGTGTAATTCACTGCGCACATCATTTATTTTTTAAGCTATCTTCGTTAGTTTTAAGAGCTAATTAACTATTTTACTGTTTCTTTGGACTATCTTGGAATTTTGAGATTACGCATGGTGGGGAAGATTCTGCAAATGATTTCAAAATTCAAATGGTTGTTCTGAAGGGTGCATGAATTCAAGTTTACTATATAATCACACTGCATATTATTGATAAGGGATAAAGGATCCATGTTAGTGTAAGAATTAAATGCATGGTACCGAATCTTGTCCATTGATTATCTTGCATCTAAAGACTCTAATTTATTAGTCACATGAGATAATAAATATAAATATAATCAACTACTAAAAGTGTGAATATAAATTACACTGCAAAAGCGGGGATAAGACTTGACTCGTATGTCCTTCCTCAAACACTCACGAGTGA
The DNA here is from genome assembly GCA_032173675.1 of Gastrolobium villosum. Classification (NCBI taxonomy): domain Eukaryota; kingdom Viridiplantae; phylum Streptophyta; class Magnoliopsida; order Fabales; family Fabaceae; genus Gastrolobium; species Gastrolobium villosum. The sequence goes on from JAVKPL010002897.1 coordinate 8,915, forward strand.
GTACTAAACTGGGTCGGCCCTTCGGCCCCTTTGTTTACTTATGGTGCCATTCTTGGGGACTAAATTTTCTCCCTCCATACACACTCTCATATTAGCTCTTCAATAGATCACACGCTTGGAGCATTTAAGCAGAGTTTTTTTAGGATTAACACAAAACTAGAGACCTTAGGAGCAAGGTAAACCCAGGGGTTGCAATCAAACAGAAGACCAAAAAAAACCAAAGCAATGGAAAACAAAAACAAAAAAACACACCTGCACAAGAATACAACCATATTGATATATCATGTCGCAGGAAATTGGTTATGTCATGCTATAGACACAACTAATGTGGACCCCACCACTTTCTTTTCTTTTCTTTTTATTTTAAAAGTGGTGGGGTCCACATTAGTTGTAACCAATTTCCTACAACATGATACATCTATTCCCTTATTATTAATTGCCAATGTTTCCCTAAGAATGTACAATATAAACAACAAAAATTGTCATAGCTTAGCTTGATCAACAGAGCATAACCACATGAGAATTAGAACTAACTAACTAACACCTAGTTTGTCGTAACTTTGTACACTATCTGACCTAAAAGTAGCTTTAATAAAGAATAAAAATTTAGAAAAAAAAAAAAATAGATCAAAAATTGTAATTGTAACATTACAAGTTTGATTCAACAGGATACAAATCTTCAACAATTTTATCATTGCTTCCATCATCAAGCAATATCTTCAACAACGCCACTGCTTTACTCTTCCCTTTGGCGCTACCATGTTCTTGCACATACACGATCCAATCCAACGCCTCAACTCTTTCTCTAACCTCCCCAATAATTCTCTCTCCTCCGTACCTAACCAAATTCAACAAACCCGAAACCGTATTCTCTTTGGTCCTCAAACTACACTTCTCATGATCCAAACATAACAAACCCAACAACACTGGAATCCCCAAAACGTTCCGAAACGCCACCTCACTTTCCTCGCACCCTGCAATTTGTGCAATTACTGCAGTGGCATCCTCAATTATGCCACTTTTTCTCTTCTTGTCCTTCGCCATCAGATTAAAAATCACGGGTACCGCGCCGAACCGGATCAGGTCGGTCCGGTTCGGCGGGTGAAGCGCGATGGCGAAGGACGCCTTGAGAGAGTCTTTTACCGACCTCGTCGGCGAATTAGGACTGCCGATGAGGTCAACTAGGGCGCGAAGGATGTTGTGCTTGGCGCCGACGACCGGGCGGTATTCGGCGACGACGGCGAGGAGGCTGTGGAGGGTGGCGGCGGAGGACTGTACGGCCGCGGGGGAGGAGGTGGAGGCGTGGCGCGAGAGGACGTGTGAGAGGGCGTCGAGGAGGGTAGGAGAGGAGATGAGGGGTTGGCGGTCGGAGATTGAGAGGTTGAGGAGGGTGGCGGCGGCGTGTTCTTGGATGGGGTGGGAGAGGGAGTAGAGGGCTTCGGCGAGGAGGGGGATAGCGCCGGCGGCGGAGATGAGGGGTCGGGCGGTGGGGTCTTGGTTGGAGATGCGGTGGAGGTGGCGGAGGGAGGCGAGGCGGGTTTGGTCGGAGGGGGAGGTGAGGGTGGAGACAAGAGTGCGAATTGTTAACAGTTTAGTGTCCATGGGTTTGGGTTGAGTTTGTTTTTTTGTGGCGTGCGTGGCAATGGTTGTGGATATTGGTGGGTTACTTAAGAGTGCAAGTTATGAGACTTTGATTGGATAGAGTTGTGGGCGAAAGAGAACGGAGGAGGACTATGGAAGAAGAAAAGTGTAGTATAATATGACATCAGGTTTGATAAGTGTGCTTTTGTGATGAGTGGGAAATGTATATTGACTTTGTTTATTAAAAGGTTGATTCAGTCTTAAGAGTTGAACCGATAAATTCATGGATTATGGAGTGGTGTTATATCCTCACTAGCTCGGGGGAGTGATGTTACCTGGGATGGAACAAGTTGCATGTGTTAAGTTACTTCAAATTTTGATCTAATTTTTTTTAACATGATTTAATTTATTTATTTTTTTGATAGTGTGAATATGTGAATTTTTTTTTGCATGGTGAAATGAATATGTGAATTTAAACTGTATAAAGTTTTGCATCTGTTTCTTCAAAGGGAAAACATTTTCTTATGTCACAGGAGAGTTATTTTTATCCACTAGTTACTTTCAATTTTTGTGCAATATTTTTTTTAATAGATGTGGGTCCCACATAAGATGTATTTATAATGTGAGAAAATTTTCTTCAATCATATGAGAAAATCGAAACCCTTCTTCAAATGGATTGAAGAAGTATGTTGATTTGATTAGATAAAAAAAAAACATCAAGTAGTGAGGGAATTAGGATTCCCTTTGGTAGAGAAAAAATATTTTATCTGAAAATCATAATTTTTGGAAATATAATGGGAAAGTAAATTTTGTAAAAATGTTATCAAAAAGTCATTTTGTAGACTAAAATATTCTCAGAAATATTGAGTTAATTTTTCTGATAATATATTTAGTTAATTATAAAATTTTCTGATAATATATTTAGTTAATTATAAAATATTAATAAGAATGTGAGGTGATTTTACAAAAATAATTTTACATGCAACTTGAGACTTTGTGTAAAAGCAAAACATCATATGATAATGTGTAAAAAGTTACTAGACATGAATAAGGAGCTATGAAGTACTGACATTTTAAAATTCTTGACGTGTCGTGTGTGACACTTACCAACACTCCGATATTTCCTGACACTCTAATACTCGTTCCAAAAACTAAGAAAGGTTCAAAAGTTACGTTGTGTTGCATTTTGAGTTCCAACTATTCGTTAGATTACAATTACTATTTTATTGAATTTAATATAAATATTTAAGATATCTTATGTTTCTTTACAAAATTAATAGGTATTATAAGTTTAACTTTATTTTTTTATAATATTAAATATAATATACACTACATAAATTAAAAATTATATAATATCAAAATATGTCCTAGTGTCAAAATTTAACTTTTGATAATTAAGAGAGGAATAGGAGGATACACGTGCACAAGAAAGCCACACTTGTTGAGTGATGGTTGGTAGCCCTACCACCGAGGAGCTCTTTGAGCTAGCTGCGCAAGAACAGTCTGATAATTAATGAATTAATGTGAAAAATCCAAAAAAAAAATGTGAATTTAGAATGCATCCATTATTTCTCAATTAATAATTAATAAACTTTTGTTTCAATGAAGAATTTAAATTCAAGAGAAGGGTATACCTTAGTTCACGGTTCCTAGTTTGTCAACCTCAGCTTACCGCTTCTCAATGTCTAATCAAAGACTTGTCAAAGAGAGGTCTCGCCAATTATTTGCTTCCATTAAGTTTTACCAGTTCTCTTTTTTTAAGTGGATGAACAATGCTTTTCCTTGTTTCTTCAGTTGGACCAGGCAAGAATAATGATTAGTGCAAAAGAGGAACTACAAGACAGTGAAAAGGATTATTCAGGGAGCGTTCGTTCTAGGAGAATTTTTGGTTACTAAGGAAAAAAATTTGCTAAGAATATGATAGGAAGAATTTTTTGCCAGATAAATTATAAAAAGAATTTGATAGGGCATAATTTTTCAGGAAAAAGTAGATGAATTTTACTATTGCTATGTTTACATTTGCTTGGGTAGTTTTATTTACCATCTCATAAGTGGTTATCCATCCTACCAAACACCCCCTTAATTTTACCTTAGTGGTCAAACCATAGGGATTAACTACATCGCCTACAACAAGATTTAATTACTTTGAAAATTCGTGGAATTTAATACAGTATTTAATTACTTTGATATTTTTGATACAATGCATAAGATGAGCCTTGGAAAATAAAAAACTATAACTATTAATAAGATAGTGAATTAGTGATAGGCCTGAATTTGTGAAATTATTATTATTTTTAATTATAGGTTTCAAAATTTTGAGTATCGAATATAGTGAAAATAATAAAAGAAGAATCAATAATAAGAGAAGAATCACTTTTATATAACTCATGATTATTAATTTTTTATATCAAGTTGAAGTTTTTTTTTATTATTCTTTTATTTTTAATATATTTAAAATTTTATTTTAATTTTTTGTTTGGGCATTACCGCATTACCACCGAATCCCACAACTAAATATATAAACATAACCTGCAAGGTGTGGCTCAATTGGCTTGGTGCTGAGTCCTAGGGGTTCGGGCTATGAGTCTAAAGGGATTGAGTTTAAATCCTGGTAAACACACTTTGTGAGTAGCGGAGAAATCCTTGCCCTCTCAATTCATGAAAAAGATTAATCTCATCCTATGTGGGGTGGAGAAATCCTTAAGTATATAAAAAAATATATATAAACATAAATAAAATTTTCTCAATTCGACACTGATCAAGCCTTGGCTTTTTGACCAAATGAGAGTTTTACCAGTTCTCTCTTTTTCTATCTGGTACTCACTATTGATGGTTGGATTCTTCAATCTCAAGACTTGCATTCAATAAGTGGATGAACAACACTTTTCCTTGTTTATTCGGTTGGACCAGGCAAGAATAATGATTACTTAGCCATTAGCATGAATAGTGCAAAAGAGGAACTACTTGAGAGTTTAGTTTCACCGTAGTTGTCAAGCCTTGGCTTTTTGACCAAATGAATGTTTTTTTTTTTGGTTTTGATTGCAGACCAAACGAGAGTTTTTGAATGGACATTTTTCTTCTTTATGCGTGGATAACTGTTTTTAAGTGGGTAGCAAACTAGCAATAGGGTTGAGTCCGATTTTGACTTAAAGTCCATTTGGATGGGTTTTTTTTTTTTAAGAAAAGTATGTATCATTTTAAAAGATGTAAAGTTATGTTATTTTAAGTGAGAGAAATAAATAAATAAAAGAGGAGAGAGAATGGACAAAAAAAATATAAAGGTGTGGGTCCCACCTCTTTGTGAGAGTGAAATGATATAAGTTGTGTCATTTAAAAGGACAAACATTTTTCTCTTGTTTTATTTATCCCAAAGTTGTTTGTTTCTATTTATTTTTTTTAAGTTTTTCTGCTATAATGTTTGTTTGAACGTTTATTTAAAAAAAAAAATCAAAAACCTATTTTTTTGGAAAAGTTAAAAATATTAACTTCTAAAAAAGGTAATAATTAAAAGCCAAATATTTTAAAAAAAAAACTAAATAATTTTTTTAAAAAATCTAAATAGTTTTAGCTTTTCTAAAAAGTACTTATAAAATAAGTAAGGCATAAAAGTATTTTTATTTTTTTTACAAGCACATCCAAACGAGCTTAAATTGATTAGATTTATGCAAAATATTTTAAATCTAACTTGGTTTGTTAGCCTGTATAGGCTAAATTATAAAGTCCATACTTAGCTCAGACCACATAGAGTCTGGAGTGGATGGTGGTTGCAAGAGGCCATAGGGGGCATGATTTGTAGCTTTAATCTTTTGGCATATGATTTTTTATATAGGTTTTAACATCTTTCTTCACATTCTTCCAGGTGAAATTAGCACGTAGGCGAAGCAGGCCCGATAAACATTGGCATGCCCACCCAAAATACAGGAGTGGTACTCAGATAACAACATCAGAATTAGTTGAAATGCAGCTAGAATGAATAGACAACCTTTATGTTATAATAAGCAATTTTTAAATTTCCATTGTGGCCAATTATTTGAGGATGTTTGTAATTCTTGAATGATCCATGTAGCATAGGTGTCACACTGTAATTCGGATTGTAATAATGAAGAAAAGTTGGATACAGGGCCCGTTATGGCTGCAAATTGAGGGGCGGAATGCAGAGGTCCCCCTTCAAGTTGTCTAGAAAGTGCATCACCAGCCTTATTTGTTTTACCTGACTTATATGTGATGGAATAATCATACCCCTACAATTTGACTAGGAATTGCTGTTATTCTGGGGTCTGTATCACCTGAGTCATGAGGCAATGTAGACGCTGGTGGTTTGTGCGAATAGTGAACTTAGCCCCCAATAAATATTGTCGCCATTTGGCCACCGTTGTTGTCAGGGGAAATAATTCACGAATATAGGTTGATTTTTGTTTTATTAGTGGAGAGATTTTTAATGCTAAAGAATGTAATTGAGTGCTCTGTCTGAAGCAAGACGACACCAATGCCCACCCTAGAAGCATCGACTTTAATAACAAATGGGGCTGAAAAATATGGCAAATCCATGTAGGAGTTATAGTCAATAGTTCCTTTAAATTGTCGAACGCCTGATCAGCCTTTGATGACCCAAAAAATCCTTCGTGAATAAGGATATCAATTAATGGGATAACAATACTTGCATAACTCCGTATGAACTATGAAGCGTCGGTAATAGCCTGACAGGTCTAACAAGGCTCTGAGTTGAGTCTGAGATGTGGGTGGAGGCCAGTCACGAACAACTTGCACCTTAACAGAATCAGGAGCAACACCGCCGCTTGAGATTATCTGGCCCAAAAATCCCACCAATGTAGTAGCAAAGATGCATTTAGTCAGCTTGGCAAAAAAAAATGTACGTTCATAAGGTTTGCAACACCTAAGAAAGATGCTTCAAGTGATCCTGCATTGATGGGCTATAAACCAGTATATCATAAAAAAAAAACTAATTTACATAAAATCTTAACAAAATTTTCATTCATAGTGGCTTGAAAGGATTAAGGAGCATTGGTTAGACCAAAAGGCACGACCAAGAACTCATAATGACCGTGATGAGTTCTAAAAGTCATCTTATGGATGTGATGTGCCTCTGACAAGTGTGATTTTTCCGTGATAAAATTGACAGGAATTGAGTCATAAGAGAGCAATTTAAATACATATTTGCTAATTATATTGATTCTTTGAATGTCAATAATATTCACCTTTTAATTGTATTTTTACAGGAAAAATAAGTGAAGAATTATAAAAAGCCTGTTAATGCAATTCTACACGGGTGCAGCACACTACAAGCCCCAGAAGCATGGCGCGGACCGGCACTAAACTGGCGCAAACCCGCGCCAGTTTACGAACTTTGCAGCGAAGGCACCAAAGTGGCGCGAGGTAGCAACAAAGTGGCGCCACCTAGCGCCATAACACAGAACCTTGGCGCAACCTAGCGCCCACACATGAAGAAAATGGCGCAAGCTAGCGCCACAACAAGCCAAAAGTGCAAAAAAAATCCCACGCCAACTAGCGCCCAAATTTGCAAAGAATGGCGCTAGCTAGCGCCAAATTTACACGTAAGTGAAGAATTATAAAAAGCCTGTTAATGCAATTCTACACGGGTGCAGCACACTACAAGCCCCAGAAGCATGGCGCGGACCGGCACTAAACTGGCGCAAACCCGCGCCAGTTTACGAACTGTGCAGCGAAGGCACCAAAGTGGCGCGAGGTAGCAACAAAGTGGCGCCACCTAGCGCCATAACACAGAACCTTGGCGCAACCTAGCGCCCACACATGAAGAAAATGGCGCAAGCTAGCGCCACAACAAGCCAAAAGTGCAAAAAAATCCCACGCCAACTAGCGCCCAAATTTGCAAAGAATGGCGCTAGCTAGCGCCAAATTTACAAGGAGAGTGGCGCTAGCTAGCGCCCCATACAAGGGGAAAAGGCGCGGCGCAACCTTGCGCCAATCCGGCGCCAACCGGCGCCGGTTTGCGGGACGGATCTCTGTGTTTTCTGAGGGGCACTTTTGGAAAGGAAATAAAACATTATAAAAGCACCTCTTATGCAACTAGGTCAAGATATATACAGAGATAGATTCTGAAAATTCTGAGATTCAGAGAGACACAGAAGAGGCAGATCTGGAGAGGCAGGGAGGAGAGACTGGAGGCGTTCTTCGTTCTTCATCTCTTTTCTAGTATTTCTTTATCTTCTATTTAATTTTATGTTGAATTTTAGATCAGCGATCAGTATGTTGATCGGCTAGATCTTTTTATTGTAGTCAGGGTCACGATCCATATGTGAACCCTTGAAACGAAGGATTGATTTGTGATTTTTGGTTTATATAATTATCTTTATTTTTACTCTGTGCGAATTTTATATTCCCTTTGTTAGATTTGATCAATCTGATAGTTGGGGATATTCTGAGGATCAAAATCCTAGATAGGAATATTGGGGTTTTGATCTCGAAAGGGGGTAAGATAACAATCTGTATGCGTGCTAGGAATGGATGTGTATCTGATTGCAGATGCTTAAATTATCGCGCCCATTGCTTGATCCCATGAGAAACATTGCAAGGAATTGGGGTTTCTCATGGGATTAAAGGGTTAACCCTGCAAGGAATTGAGGGTTAACTATTAACTCTTTTTAGAGGATAATTTATCTGAATGATTATATAAATAATTATTATAAATCAATCCGGAGTAAAAAGTGGGGATCATTTGGTGAATGAACCCTGGCTACAATGCTTTTCTCATATCCTTTTTACAAAACAATTTTCATTTTTATTGTTTTATTTCTCAAAACAAAAATACAAAAAATAAGTCTTTTATTTTCAGATTTCAGAATTTCACTCAATTTGACAATATTTGTCACAACCCTATTTGAAAACTTCCATTCTTTGAGAAAAAGTTTAATTGATATTAGATCCCAATCCCTGTGGAGACGAACTTTACTTATCATTTTATTACTTGTGCGATCGGTATACTTGCCGGAGAGCATCAAGTTTTTGGCGCCGTTGCGGCGCTAGCTTGAGTATGGTACGAGCAAAGATCTCCACCAAGAAACATTCCTAGGAATCAGGATTTCCCTTCTGCAAATAACAATTTTCAGAGGAGAACTCAAGGCACAGGACTGGATTACAATTCCAACAACTACTTGCAGCCTCCACCAGTCCAAGCTAAGGAGCCTTCTGATTTGGAAAGGTTAGTTGGACAAATGGCCCAACACTCCAATGCCTTCATGGAAGAGACTAGGGCCACCACTAAAAACATGAATGCTTCTATCAGGAATTTAGAGAATCAAGTTGGCCAGCTGGCTAAGCAAGTTGCTGATAAAAATCCAGGTACTTCCTCTAGTAACACATTTAAAAATTCCAAGGAGGATTGTATGTTTATCACAACTAGAAGTGGTAAGGTGGTAGGAGCTCCAGAAAAGCTTAAGGTGGTGGAGGAGCCAGAAAAAGAAGAGGAGATTCCTTCTGATGTCCAAACACCTATTCAGAAAGGTGAAGAAAAAGAGCCTCCTATTGTTGCTGAAAAGAAGAAGTTTGAGCTGAGTCCTATGTGCGAGCCATGGCACCTTATCCTGGCAGATTCAATAAGGATGCTCAAAAGCAACAATATGGCAGATTTCTTGATATTTTCAAGAAATTACATATAAATATTCCTTTTGCTGAAGCCTTGGCTGGCATGCCCAATTATGCCAAGTTTATGAAGGACCTCTTGTCAAGGAAGCACAAGTTGCAGGAATGCCAAACGGTGACACTCACTGAAGAGTGTAGTGCTATAATTACGAAGAAGTTCCCGCCTAAGCGTCATGATCCAGGGAGCTTCAATATTCCTATTGAAATTGGGAACACCAAATTTGGTAGAGCCTTGTGTGATCTTGGGGCAAGCATAAATTTAATGCCCTTGTCTGTTTGTAAATCTTTGGGGATAACTGATTTGAAACCCACTTTGGCATCTCTTCAACTTGCTGATAAGTCTGTAAGAAAGCCTAGTGGAATAATAGAAGATGTTCTTGTGAAGGTAGACAAGTTCATCTTCCCTGCGGATTTTGTAGTGTTGGATATGGAAGGAGGAGCTGAAATGCACTTTTGCTGGGTAGACCTTTTCTTAGCTACATCTCGTGCACTGATTGATGTGGAAAGCGGGAAGCTAGAGCTAAGAATGAATGATGAAACCGTTACTATCCATGTCTTTGATTCTTTAAACACTTTCCCC
>JAVKPL010002898.1:0-18913 GCA_032173675.1 Gastrolobium villosum
CAAGAAAATTGACTTCAGACATTATCAGAATTCACAATCTTAACTCAGACAAACGAGCAATCATGCAATCCAATTATGCCTATGCAATGTTATGCCAGAAAGTCATACAATATATTTCTTAAAAATTCAATCATGTACATTAACAAGATGAGCACATTTAAACCTGGGATAACACACTTTCTTCTTCTTTTCTTTTTTTTTTCTTTTTATAGCACACAAAATAACTAAGAAAATTAAAAGAGTTAGAATATCTCCCCTGATAGAAGAATTGCAGTTCTAAGGTGCAAGCCAACCATTCCCAGATTTAGAGCATTGCTGTCCTCAGCAATAATTAAACCCCAAGAAGGAAGAAAATCCTGCACAATAGAACAAATAGTGGCATATAGAAGAAACTATAATGCACACATTAAAACATCAGAGAAAAATATACCAACACAAAATAACTTAAAAATACGAAACAGAAAAATAAACTAATATACAATATCTCCATCAGCAAGGAGATAGATCGGTGGTACTGGTTGCCTTGGTGTATGGGACCACCATTCCCAGATTTGATCCAAACCATGGATCCATGTTAAGAACTCTTTGAAACATTGATTTTTCTGAGAGATAGAGTCTCGGTGTCTCTTGTCAAAGAATCTTCTTTTTGAAGCCTTCATTTGTCGGTGATCCGCATATATTGTCCAACCAGTGTCAAAAAGTTTGACCACCTCCTTTCTCAGTACCTTCTTCCTTATAGGATGACGTCTCCTTTGGGGTTTCCTCCCATGTTTGTCATCATCCTCATTGAGAATTTTGTGGGTATGGGAAGAAGGATCTTTATCCTTCAAATCAGTCTCTCGTTCCTTCAGTTCTTCAATCACCGCCTCCTTATTACCCAAGAAGACATCTTTTACAGTTTGAGGAGGCTCCTTCAATTCAACTTTTGAGGCACTATCTTCTTTGTCCTCTTCTTTCTTTAAAACATCAAGATTAAAACAATCATCTTTGGGAAAAGAATGTTTTATTGAGTCAAAGACGTTGATGGTAACGGCCTCATCATTCATTCTTAGCTCAAGCTTCCCGTTTTCAACATCAATCAATGCACGAGATGTAGCTAAGAAGGGTCTTCCCAAAAGAAGAGGCATCTCCTTTTTCTTCCCCCATATCAAGTACCACAAAATCAGCAGGAAAGATGAACTTGTCCACCTTCACAAGAACATCTTCAATGATTCCACTAGGTTTCCTTAAAGATCTATCAGCAAGTTGAAGAGAAATCATAGTGGGTTTTAGTTCCGTGATCCCCAAAGATTTGCAAATAGAAAGAGGCATCAAATTAATGCTTGCCCCAAGATCACATAGTGCCCTTCTAATTTTTGTATTACCAATTTCAATGGGAATGTTGAAGCTTCCGGGATCACGAAGCTTAGGAGGATATTTTCTTGTAAGGATAGCACTGCACTCCTCAGTAAGTGCTACAGTTTGGCACTCTTGTAACTTGTGCTTCCTTGACAAAAGATCTTTCATAAATTTAGCATAATTTGGCATATTGACCAAAGCTTCAGCAAATGGAATATTAATATGAAGCTTTTTGAAAAGGTCCAGGAACCTGCCATAATGCTTTTTCTGATCATCCTGTTTGAATCTTTCAGGATATGGTGCCATAGCCCTTACATATTCAGGACTTAATTCATGCTTCTTTTTTTCAATTGGCTTCTCCACTTCATTAGGTTTTTCAATTTCTTTTTCTTTTTCATGCTTACCTGTAGTATCAGGAGATGGAAGTATTTTTCCACTTCTAATTGTGATGGCCATACAGTCTTCCCTTGTGTTAGTAACTGTGTTACTAGGGAAGGTACTTGGAGTTCTATCAGCTAGTTGTTTAGCCAGCTGGCCAACTTGATTCTCTAAATTCCTGATAGAAGCATTCATGTTTTTAGTGGTGGCCCTAGTCTCTTCCATGAAGGCATTGGAGTGTTGGGCCATTTGTCCAACTAACCTTTCCAAATCAGAAGGCTCCTTAGCTTGGACTGGTGGAGGCTGCAAGTAATTGTTGGAATTGTAATCCAGTCCTGTGCCTTGAGTTCTCCTCTGAAAATTGTTATTTGCATAAGGGAAATTCTGATTCCTAGGAATGTTTCTTGGTGGAGATCTTTGCTCGTACCATACTCCATTCACTTGCACTTGTTGAGGAGAATCAGAAGATAACAAAGATGAGCATTCATTGGATTCATGCTCACCCTTGCAGTATTCACAAACCACAGATGCAACTTGCATAGTGGAAAATTGCATCTTGTCCAGCCTTGAGGTCAAATTTGCTAGCTGTTGTGCTAACAATTTATTCTCAGCCAGAACCGCATCATTGTTATCCAGGTGTAGAATCCCTCTATTAGGCTTGGCTGTCAAACATTCATTTTCATTGGCAGCCATTCTTTCTATCAACTCCAGAGTTTGATTTGCTCTCAAGGATTTGATGCTACCACCTGCTGCACCATTCAGCACCATCCGAACTTCAGGTTTACACCCATTGAAAAAAATTCGGACCTGATCACCATTGGTCATGGGGTAATGAGGGCATCTCCTCATTAGATCCTTGAAGCGGTTCCAGGCTGCACACATAGTCTCACCCTCAGCCTGGGTGAAATTGGTGATGTCATTCACCATCTGGTTAAACCTCTCCATGGAAAAGAACTCAGCAAAGAATTTATTTGAGAGACTCTCCCATGATGGAATACTTCTTGCTGGTTGCCTTTCCAACCAATTCAAAGCTTTCCCCTTTAGAGCAAAAGGAAACAGTCTCAGCCTGACTGCGTCATTTGACACCTGGGGGTGTTTGGTTGAGTCACAGATCATCAGGAATCTGTCAATGAATCTGTGAGGATCTTCATTCTCCTCTCCACCAAACTGAGCTCTCTCCACCAATTGAATATTGGAAGACTTAAGCTGCCAATTATTGTTACCAATATCAGGTTGAACAATGCTTGAGTTAGGCATATTAAAAGATGGAGTCAGAATAGTATCCATGAATGGATTGTCTGCAACATTGTTTGCGGCCATGATTTGTGATTCTTTAGGCAGAGTTTCCTGATTCTCTTTTCAGTCCAAAAAAAATAAAAAAAAAAAATAAAAATAAAAAATAAAAATATTCACAAATATTCACAAATACAATCTTTAAAATCAAGATTATATGATATTAGAAACGCCAATCTCCCGGCAACGGCGCCAAAAACTCATGCTCTCCGGCAAGTATACCGATCGCACAAGTAATAAAATGATAAGTAAAGTTCGTCTCCACAGGGATTGGGATCGAATATCAAATAAATCTTCTCTTAAGGAATGGAAGATTTCAAATAGGGTTTTTTTGACAAATATTGTCAATTTGATGGAAATTGAATTTTGAAAATAAAAGACTTGTTTTTGTATTTTTAGATTGATAAATAAAACAATAAAATTGAAAATTGATTTGTAAAGAAGATGAGAAAAGCATTGTAGTCAGGGTTCATTCACCAAATGATCCTCGCTTTTTACTCCGGATTGATTTACAATAATTATTTATATAATCACTCAGATAAATTATCCTCTAAAAAAGAGTTAATAGTTAACCCTCAATTCCTTGCAAGGTTAACCCTTTAATCCCATGAGAAACCCCAATTCCTTGCAATGTTTCTCAAGGGATCAAGCAATGGACGCGATAATTTAAGCATCTGCAATCGTATACACGTCTATTCCTAGCACGCATACAGATTGTTATCTTACCCCCTTTCGAGATCAAAACCCCAATATTCCTATCTAGGATTTTGATCCTCAGAATATCCCCAACTATTAGATCGATCAATTCTAACAAAGGGAATATCAAATTCGCACAGAGTAATGATAAAGATAATTATATAAATCAAAAACCATAAACCAATCCTTCGTATCAAGGGTTCAAATATGGATCATGACCCCGACTACAATAAAAAGATCTAGCCGATCAACATACTGATCGCTGATCTAAAATTCAACATAAACTAAAAATAAAATAGAAAGAAAAAGAAGAAGATGAAGAATGAAGAACGCGAAGAACTCCACAGCTCCCCTTTCTTCTCCCGGTCCAGATCTGAATGGAATGGAATTATCAAAATGTGTGAGATTTCCTCTGAAGATTGAATTGTGTGTCATGGAGTGTGTGGAGAGGAACCTTTGAATAGGTAGCAACTAGGGTTTCTCCGCATCTTCCAAAATTACCCCTGAAACGTGTAATATAATAATTAATTACAACTTTATTACCGAAACGTATAACGTAAAGATTTAATTAAAACTTTATTACGTAACTGAAGAATTAAATTAAAACTTATTACGTAACGAAAGAATTAATTAAAAACAGTTTTGAATTCAAATTTTGAATTCAAATTTTGAATTCAAATTTTGAATTCAAATTTCGCTTCTTTTTCCTGTAAAAACACAACTAACAGGTGCATATTATTGACATACAAAGAATCAACATAATTAGCAAATATGTATTTAAATTGCTCTCTTATGACTCAATTCTTGTCAATTTTAACACAGAAAAATCACTCTTGCCAGAGGCACATCAGCTGCCCCCTATGCACCAACTTTGCAAGTTGTCAGGGACGAAATCAAAAAAGCATCTGACTCCCTGACGCATGCTCATTCCCTGCACAACACTAGAGCTGAACTACAGCTTAGGAAACTCCTCCTCAAAAATTCTGAAGAACGAAAAGAAACCAAAGAAGCCCTCAAGGCCTTTGGAACGTACCTGGAGGGAAGAATTTACCTGCTGGAACTCAGAATGTGGGATGTTGAGGCGCAGCTTGTGCAAATTTGTAATGGTACGATAATGATGAGATCCAGCATTGATCACCTCGTTGCAATAATTAGTGATCTACAGAAGCACACTGAGAAAGAAGCATCAGCTCAGGAGAAGACCACCTACACAGGAGGAAACTAATGCTACTAGAGAGGCTGTGACAAGTGCTGGAGAGGATACCAAGTTGGACAAAAGAGGTCCCCGGTGAAAAGGAGAAAACCCTCATATTTGTTTAGTTTTATTTCGCTTTCAGTTATGGTATTGTGGCTGTAAAATTTGAATAATCAATGGCATGAAACACAAAGTCAATGATTAATCATTCTTATTCTTACTATGAATGCTTGAAATAGGAAAAGTGAAGTGAATTTAAACTTTAGATTTCTGAAGGATGCTGATCTGTATGAACTAAAGCTGGTAAGACAGTATTTTTGAGTTGTTTGAGGACAACCAACAATTTAGTTTTGGGGTGTTTGATGGGAAGATAATTTGTTCCCATCTAAGCCCATTTTGATGACAAAATACGATCTTTTCCCTCATCTGATGACCAACTTTAGAATTAAAAACACTTGTTGATGATGCTGCTGATGAGCGAAGGTAATAAAATACATTAGTTATGATATTAATTATTATTTATATGATAGAGAGTATTTTGAAACGCGTGACCAAGATTGTATGTATAAATGCATGCTGGCGCCTGGCAGTCCCGCTAATCTCTTTATTAGGATTCTAACATACCCTGATCTCGCTATCCTATTATTAGATTGAAAAATAATTTTCATGTACTTGTAATTTAGTAATCTTTTCTTTTTCAAATAAAGCAATGAAAATGTCATTATTTGATCATTATTATTAGTTATTAGTATAATAGTATATCACCCATTAAATAATTTTAATTATTTGTGACCAATTTTATTAAAAAAATATATTAATTTCAAAAAAATGTAATCGATTTTTTTGTTTGATTTTGTAAACAAACGATTTTGTATCTTTATCAAATATGAAAAATATTTACTTTATATTTAACACTTTTTAAGATATATGAAAAAAAAACTCATATCTAATGTATACAATTATAGAGATTAATATTTCTCATATCACAGGAGATAATTTCCAAACATGTAAATGTTTGTGACCCTTATTTTTTTCCCTTTTTTCTTTTTTTTTTTATTTATAAATTCTCTCTTTTCTCTTTACATGACCTTACATGGGTCACACACACTTATATATATATTAAATTTCTCTCCTATTTATATTCTCTGCATTAATGTTTACTGGTTTCCAAAAAGACAAAAAGCAAGAAATAGGAAGAAAAAGAAAAAAAAATAAAAAAGGTTTTATGGACCTGACAAAGGCCTATATTCTAGAAGGTCCGATAAAGGACACACAAACAGGAAGAGAATATTCTATTAATGATGATCCTATCCAGACAGATAAGCAACCCACATTCTAGAAGGCAGAAATATGGAACACAAAAAGAAAGGGAATTTTCTATTAATGATGATCCTATTCGGACAGCTAAGCAGCCCACATTGTTGAATTGTTGAGCATTTAGCAATTTGACTTAGGTCACTATGGTGGTGATCAGACTAGATTAAATTGAATTTTGAGTTCTCTCATGTTGAATTTCTTGTATGTGCTAGCATTGATTGTATGTTTATGATAATTGGTATGAAATATGTTGTCTTTGTTTTTATCCTTAATCTCTTTACGAGTCAAAGTTTATATAAATTTGTAATTTGAAAATAAAAAAAAAGATTTTGCATAAATTTCGTGATATTCAATTCACCCTTGGAAGCAGCCAAATTTTTAACGGTATATTGATTAATCAATGAGAAAAATATCAGAATCATAACACAACAATCACAACGTTTCGCAAATTTCTCTAGCATTTAAACAATTGTGTGAATTATGCATCATATTACTTATCCGACTTTAATGAAATCAAATATTTGAATTTTTTTGGTAAGGATTAAAGGAAAATAAAAACAATCATCAAATTGTCATTATTACAATAAATTTATCATTTTTAATTTACAAAAACTTCGATAAGGTAATCATATACATTAGTTATGATATTAATTATTATTTATATGAAAGAGAGTATTCTAAAACGCGTGACCAAGATTTTATGTATAAATGCATGCTGGCGCCTGGCAGTCCCGCTAATCTCTTTATTAGGATTCTAACATACCCTGATCTCGCTATCCTACTATTAGATTGAAAAATAATTTTCATGTACTTGTAATTTAGTAATCTTTTCTTTTTGAAATAAAGCAATGAAAAAGTCATTATTTCATCATTATTATTTGTTATTAGTACATTAGTATATCATCCATTAAATAATTTTAATTATTTATGACCAATTTTATTAATAAATATATTATTTTCTAAAAAATGTAATCGATTTTTTTTTAAAACAAACTAATTTTTATTATCAAATATGAAATATATTTACTTTTTATTTAACATTTTTTAAGAGATATGAAAAAAACTCTTATCTTAATATATACAATTATAGAGATTAATATTTCTCATGTTACATGAGATAATTTCCAAACATATAAAAGTTTGTGACCCATTTTTTTTCTCTCTCTTTTCTCTTTAAATGACCTTAAATGGGTCTCACGTACTTATATTTATGTATATATAAGAGATAAAATTATCTAATACATTAATCGTATAATTAATTGGGAGGGTCCCACACATTTATATATATTTAAATATATATATATATATATATATATATATATATTTATATATTTGTGTGTGTGTGTAAGAAATAAAATTATCTTATACATTAATCCTATAATTAATTGGAAGGGATCTTCTATTAATGATGATCCTATCCAAACAGCTATTGAGCCCAATATTGCTAAGAGGCCCAAAAATCCGCTATAAATAAAGGGTTAAACCACTAAGGTACTCACTCTAAACCCTTTCACAACCAGGATCAAAAAGGCTACGAAAATTATAGACTCCATTAAAAAAGTGACCAAATTTCCTCTTTTGACCCTTGCTTCCCTGATCCTTCTCGTCAACATCCAAATCATCAAGACTTGTAAAAAGGTTTCTGAAATCTCACCTATTCAGTGCGCAATCACTAGGATCTGCCTTAAGCCAAGTGATTTCTTTTTCTTCTGTTTTGTTTGCATTTCATTCTGTGGTTGTTGCTCTTTTTATCCACCCCATTTTTGCAAACTTGCCTTTTCACCCTTTGAAGTTTGACACTTTTTTTTTTGCTTGCATTTGAAAGCCTTAACCTTTGAAATCTTCGTTTATAGGGGTGATTTTGTTGATGGGTGCTTGCTTTAGCAATTGCATTAAGGCTGCGAGCCCTTCCATTACAGGTCACCTTCTTCTTTTTGACTTGCATCTTCATATATATATATATATATATATATATATATATATTTGTTTTCTGTCAATATGTGAATGAGCTAATTATTCTCCAGATTTTTGGTTCTGTTGGGGTTTGGAAATGAATATGGGATTGATTTTCACAGAGTTAAAGTTGTTAACTTTATGGATAGTTTTCTTTCCAGATTGATTGAAAAACTATTTGATTTTTACCCTTGTTTTAATAAAAAATATTTAAAATTTGCAAATATATGATAAAAAATCCAAAGTTCAAATATCACAATTTACATTTTTAGCATAAAAATTATGGGTTTAGTTTTTCTATAGCTGTGATAAAAAGATATATCAACTACAGACACATACATATTCACCAAAATTTGCCGATTTTTTTGAAAATCAAGATCCAATATTAGATTCTGATAAAAAAATGTATATGTGGCGGACAAAATATTTTTACATCAGCCAGAAATACTTTTGTCATCCCACCAAAAAAAAAACCTTGAGAGTGCATCATCAATATTACGATTTTGGCTTACTTGTCGGATTATAAAATGGTTATGTTACGTTTTGTTTGTATTTTTTATTGGAAAGAAAAAAAAAAGAGATAACCATCTACACATGAAAATATCTTCTCACCCAAATTCTTTTTAAAAAGAGATAACCCCATTCCAAACTGATCAGAGGTAATGTTTTCTGTAAGATAATTCCTCCAAACTGTAATCCGAGTCCGAGGGAAATTCTTGTTAAGACAACATAAGGATAATTATGGGGTTTTGTGGAAGTCCATCTATCCATGTAAATTTGGTATTATGAGTGATGACTTTGTTTATTTTGTTTTTGTTATAAGGCCAATGACGGTGATTGAGTCATTCTTAAGCTGATTTTCTTGGCATTGATGTAGGGTTCACTTCTAGAAGTGTAAACAGGAGTGGCCATGACATCAGCTCAAATAGCACCAACTCATCAGCCTCCATATCTGTCACTTCAAGAAGTGAGGGTGAGATCTTGCAATCTTCCAATTTGAAAAGCTTCAGCTATAGTGAACTAAGAGCAGCCACAAAAAGGGGAGAGGGAGTATCCTCTGAGAACCCATCACCCTCTCTGACAAGGAGGAAGATAGTGAGGACAATGAGCCTATTGGCAAGAGGCTGGAGAAAGGAGGAACATCAAAACCTACTGCTAGGGAGACGTCCCCAAGTAGCTCTGCTACTGAGTCTCTTGACGTTCCATCCCCTCCCCTATCACCAGCTCATTCCTCACCTCCATCAAGAATACAACAACCCTCTCCTATGCAACATAAAGGAAAGGGGATTAAAGAAATAGAAGCAGCACCTGCTGCAGAAGAACAGGTGGCTGAGCAAGAGGCTCAGCCACAGAAGAAACTTGACAAGGGAAAGGTGATTCTTGTTGAATCCCCTAAAAAGAAAAAGCCAATCGTTCCCAGACAGATCAATCTGGGAGGACCACTCTCTTATCCTGTCATCCGTCCTGACATAACTGGGGACGAGGCCCTTGCTAGGGCTCTAGTAGAAAAGGAAGGCTTGGAAGTACCTCCACTGATGGAGGGACAAACTACATCAGCCCCCTATTCTTCCAAGACAAAAGATGTAATAATCAGGCAAGCACTTGAAGAACCTCCAGCTGCTTCCAACAACAACCAGCAGCAGAAAAATAAACCAGCTTCCCCCATTGCATCAAGAAAAAAATCACAAATTGGGATTGCTGAGATTTTTAAAATGATGGGGAAAAAGATGAAAAAGTTGCTTCCTGAAAAACAATCTGTTCCTCAGATTGATTTGACAGATACCACTGAAGAGCTTAAGGCTCTAAGGAAAGGGTTGGACCAACTCTCATCTTCCTTCATCAAATTCCAAGAACAACAGAAGGAAGACAGAGAGCAGCTTATCGACATTATTAAAGCCAGCATCAAAGACATCAGTGCTGCCCCCTCTGCACCAACTTTGCAAGTTGTCAGGGACGAAATCAAAAAAGCATCTGACTCCCTGACGCATGCTCATTCCCTGCACAACACTAGAGCTGAACTACAGCTTAGGAAACTCCTCCTCAAAAATTCTGAAGAACGAAAAGAAACCAAAGAAGCCCTCAAGGCCTTTGGAACGTACCTGGAGGGAAGAATTTACCTGCTGGAACTCAGAATGTGGGATGTTGAGGCGCAGCTTGTGCAAATTCGTAATGGTACGATAATGATGAGATCCACCATTGATCACCTCGTTGCAGTAATTAGTGATCTACAGAAGCACACTGAGAAATGGCTTCTTGAAGCTGAAGTAAGAAGATTGAGAGATCAGCTCAGGAGAAGACCACCTACACAGGAGGAAACTAATGCTACTAGAGAGGCTGTGACAAGTGCTGGAGAGGATACCAAGTTGGACAAAAGAGGTCCCCAGTGAAAAGGAGAAAACCCTCATATTTGTTTAGTTTTATTTCGCTTTCAGTACTTTACATTTGTTTTCTTTTCCGTTCCCTAGTGTAAATTTAATTTATTTTTGAAATGGAAATTTTTTCTTTGTTCAAACTGTTTGGTTCATAGATTTCAGTTATGGTATTGTGGCTGTAAAATTTGAATAATCAATGGCATGAAACACAAAGTCAATGATTAATCATTCTTATTCTTACTCTGAATGCTTGAAATAGGAAAAGTGAAGTGAATTTAAACTTTAGATTTCTGAAGGATGCTGATCTGTATGAACTAAAGCTGGTAAGACACTATTTCTGAGTTGTTTGAGGACAACCAACAATTTAGTTTTGGGGTGTTTGATGGGAAGATAATTTGTTCCCATCTAAGCCCATTTTGATGACAAAATACGATCTTTTCCCTCATCTGATGACCAACTTTAGAATTAAAAACACTTGTTGATGATGCTGCTGATGAGCGAAGGTAATAAAATACATTAGTTATGATATTAATTATTATTTATATGATAGAGAGTATTTTGAAACGCGTGACCAAGATTGTATGTATAAATGCATGCTGGCGCCTGGCAGTCCCGCTAATCTCTTTATTAGGATTCTAACATACCCTGATCTCGCTATCCTACTATTAGATTGAAAAATAATTTTCATGTACTTGTAATTTAGTAATCTTTTCTTTTTCAAATAAAGCAATGAAAAAGTCATTATTTGATCTTTATTATTTGTTATTAGTATAATAGTATATCACCCATTAAATAATTTTAATTATTTGTGACCAATTTTATTAAAAAAATATATTAATTTCAAAAAAAAATGTAATCGATTTTTTTTGTTGTAAACAAACGATTTTGTGTCTTTATCAAATATGAAAAATATTTACTTTATATTTAACACTTTTTAAGATATATGAAAAAAAAACTCATATCTAATGTATACAATTATAGAGATTAATATTTCTCATATCATAGGAGATAATTTCCAAACATGTAAAAGTTTGTGACCCGTATTTTTTTTTCCCTTTTTTCTCTTTTTTTTATAAATTCTCTCTTTTCTCTTTACATGACCTTACATGGGTCTCACACACTTATATATATATATATATATATATATATATATATATAAGAGAAAAAATTATCTCATATATTAATCCTATAATTAATTGGGACATGATATATTTACCGTCAATTAAGTTTACCAAATTTTATTATCAAACCTTAACCGTTGATTTTTGTTAATCTATTATTCATAATTACTAAAAATTTATAATTAATTAATAAATATCATCCAATAAATTATAACCGTCTCACGAAAGTTAACAATTAAAAATTAATAACAAAAAATAATAACTTTGGTAAATAAATTTCTCTCCTATTTATATTCCGTGCATTAATGTTTACTGGGTTTCCAAAAAGACAAAAAGCAAGAAATAGGAAGAAAAAGAAAAAAAAATAAAAAAGTTTTTATGGACCAGACAAAGGCCTATATTCTAGAAGGTCCGATAAAGGACACACAAACAGGAAGAGAATATTCTATTAATGATGATCCTATCCAGACAGATAAGCAACCCACATTCTAGAAGGCAGAAATATGGAGCACAAACAGAAAGGGAATTTCTATTAATGATGATGATCCTATCCGGACAGCTAAGCAGCCCACATTGTTGAATTGTTGAGCATTTAGCAATTTGACTTAGGTCACTATGGTGGTGATCAGACTAGATTAAATTGAATTTTGAGTTCTCTCATGTTGAATTTCTTGTATGTGCTAGCATTGATTGTATGTTTATGATAATTGGTATGAAATATGTTGTCTTTGTTTTTATCCTTAATCTCTTTACGAGTCAAAGTTTATATAAATTTGTAATTTGAAAATAAAAAAAAGATTTTGCATAAATTTCGTGATATTCAATTCACCCTTGGAAGTAGCCAAATTTTTAACGGTATATTGATTAATCAATGAGAAAAATATCAGAATCATAACACAACAATCACAACGTTTCGCAAATTTCTCTAGCATTTAAACAATTGTGTGAATTATGCATCATATTACTTATCCGACTTTAATGAAATCAAATATTTGAATTTTTTTCAATCATCAAATTGTCATTATTACAATAAATTTATCATTTTTAATTTACAAAAACTTCGATAAGGTAATCATATACATTAGTTATGATATTAATTATTATTTATATGAAAGAGAGTATTTAAAACGCGTGACCAAGATTTTATGTATAAATGCATTGTAATCACTTTATTTACCCTGATCTCGCTAGCTATTAATTGAAAAATAATTTTCATGTACTTGTAATTTAGTAATCTTTTCTTTTTGAAATAAAGCAATGAAAAAGTCATTATTTCATCATTATTATTTGTTATTAGTACATTAGTATATCATCCATTAAATAATTTTCTTTATGGATAGTACATTAGTATATCAGACTAGATTAAATTGAATTTTGAGTTCTCTCAAGTTGAATTTCTTGTATGTGCTAGCATTGATTGTATATTTATGATAATCGGTATGAAATATGTTGTCTTTGTTTTTATCCTTAATCTCTTTACGAGTCAAAGTTTATATAAATTTGTAATTTGAAAATAAAAAAAGGATTTTGCATAAATTTTGTGATATTTAATTCACCCTTGGAAGCAGCAAAATTTTTAACGGTATATTGATTAATCAATGAGAAGAATATCAGGATCATAACACAACAATCACAACGTTTCGCAAATGACTCTAGCATTTAAACAATTGTGTGAATTATGCATCATATTACTTATCCGACTTGAATGAAATCAAATATTTGAATTTTTTTGGTAAAAATTAAAGGAAAATAAAAACAATCATCAAATTGCCATTATTACAATAAATTTATCATTTTTAATTTACAAAAACTTCAATAAGGAAATAATATACATTAGTTATGATATTAAATATTATTTATATGATAGAGAGTATTTTGAAACGAGTGACCAAGATTGTATGTATAAATGCATGCTGGCGCCTGGTAGTCCCGCTAATCTCTTTATTATGATTCTAACATACCCTGATCTCGCTATCCTACTATTAGATTGAAAAAATAATTTTCATGTACTTGTAATTTAGTAATCTTTTCTTTTTCAAATAAAGCAATGAAAAAGTCATTATTTGTTATTAGTATAATAGTATATCACCCTTTAAATAATTTTAATTATTTGTGACCAATTATATTAATAAATATATTAATTTCAAAAAAAATATAATCGATTTTTTTTGTTGTAAACAAACGGTTTTTTATCTTTATCAAATATGAAAAATATTTACTTTTTATGTAACACTTTTAAAGATATATGAAAAAAAAACTCTTATCTAATGTATACAATTATAGAGATTAATATTTCTCATATCATAGGAGATAATTGCCAAACATATAAAAGTTTGTGACCCGTATTTTTTTTCCCCTCTTTTCTTTTCTCTTTTTTCTTTTGATAAATTCTCTCTTTTCTCTTTACATGACCTTACATGGGTCTTACACACTTATATATATATATATATATATATATATATAAGAGAAAGAATTATCTCATATATTAATCCTATAATTAATTGGGACATGATATATTTTCCATCAATTAATTTTACCAATTTTTATTATCAAACCTTAACCGTTGATTTTCGTCAATCTAATATTTATAATTACTAAAAGTTTATAATTAATTAATAAATATCATCCAATAATTTATAACCGTTTCACGAAAATTAACAATTAAAAATTAATAACAAAAAATAATAACTTTGGTAAATAAATTTCTCTCCTATTTATATTCCGTGCATTAATGTTTGTTGGTTTTCCAAAAAGACAAAAAGCAAGAAACAGGAAGAAAAAGAAAAAAAAATAAAAAAGTTTTTATTGACCTGACAAAGGCCTATATTCTATAAGGTCCCAAAAAGGACAGCACAAACAGGAAGAGAATATTCTGTTAATGATGATCCTATCCAGACAGATAAGCAACCCACATTCTAGAAGGCAGAAATAAGGAGCACAAAAGAAAGGGAACTTTCTATTAATGATGATCCTATCTGGACAGCTAAGCAGCCCACATTGTAGAATTGTTGAGCATTTAGCAATTTGACTTAGGTCACTATGGTGGTGATCGGACTAGATTAAATTGAATTTTGAGTTCTCTCAAGTTGAATTTCTTGTATGTGCTAGCATTGATTGTATATTTATGATAATTGGTATGAAATATGTTGTCTTTGTTTTTATCCTTAATCTCTTTACGAGTCAAAGTTTATATAAATTTGTAATTTGAAAATAAAAAAAGGATTTTGCATAAATTTCGTGATATTCAACTCACCCTTGGAAGCAGCCACATTTTTAACGGTATATTGATTAATCAATGAGAAAAATATCAGAATCATAACACAACAATCTCAACGTTTCGCACATGACTCTAGCATTTAAACAATTGTGTGAATTATGCATCGTATTACTTATCCGACTTTAATGAAATCAAATAGTTGAATTTTTTTGGTAAGGATTAAAGGAAAATAAAAACAATCATCAAATTGTCATTATTATAAATTTATCATTTTTAATTTACAAAAACTTCGATAAGGTAATCATATACATTAGTTATGATATTAATTATTATTTATATGAAAGAGAGTATTATGAAACGCGTGACCAAGATTTTATGTATAAATGCACTGGCAGTCCCGCTAATCTCTTTATTAGGATTCTAACATACCCTGATCTTGCTATCCTACTATTAGATTGAAAAATAATTTTCATGTACTTGTAATTTAGTAATATTTTCTTTTTCAAATAAAGCAATGAAAAAGTCATTATTTCATCATTATTATTTGTTATTAGTACATTAGTATATCATCCATTAAATAATTTTAATTATTTGTGACTAATTTTATTAATAAATATATTATTTTCAAAAAAATGTAATCGATTTTTTTTTTGTAAACAAACTAATTTTTATTATCAAATATGAAATATATTTACTTTTTATTTAACATTTTTAGGAGATATGAAAAAAACTCTTATCTTAATATATACAATTATAGAGATTAATATTTCTCATGTTATACGAGATGATTTCCAAACATATAAAAGTTTGTGACCCATTTTTTTTTCTCTTTTTTCTCTTTAAATGACCTTAAATGGGTCTCACGTACTTTATATTTATGTATATATAAGAGATAAAATTGTCTCATACATTAATCGTATAATTAATTGGGAGGGTCCCACATTTATATATATATATATATATATATATATATATATATATATATATTGTGTGTGTGTGTAAGAAATAAAATTATCTTATACATTAATCCTATAATTAATTGGAAGGGATCTTCTATTAATGATGATCCTATCCAAACAGCTATTGAGCCCAATATTGCTAAGAGGCCCAAAAATCCACTATAAATAGAGGGTTAAACCACTAAGGTACACACTCTAAACCCTTTCACAACCAGGATCAAAAAGGCTACGAAAATTATAGACTCCATTAAAAAAGTGACCAAAAACACGCAACCCTAGGGAGATAAAAAATTGAGCAGAAGGTCTCAGATGATAAAAATAAGTCTGGAAATGGATTCAGAACGAAAAATTGAGTGGATAGGCAAGTTTCAGAAAAATCAGTGAATAGTGTTTTTCGCGGGTAAAAATACCGCAGTCAGATTGCACCGTAAAACGTGCCAGTGGAATTTTGAGCTCTAGGTTTCAAATATTGATTTTAAATGGTCCATAGAAATAGGAAATATGATTTCTGATAATATTTGAGGGATTTAAGTCAATTTGTGGAAGTTTGTCAACGGAGCGCGCTGTACCTTAAAGCAGTGTTTTTCCGAACAACCGGAAAGCTCCAAATTTTTATCTGAGTGAGTAAAATTAAAGGATTTTGTTAAGATGAAAAATTATAATTTCTCATTAGGTTTTTAAATAGTGAATTTTAGTGATGACCGGAGGGAAATTCGAGTGAGTTTTAAATCACGTGGGATCCGGTACCCAGCTTAAAGTCAAATAAACAATTCTTAAACACTATTCCTCTCATTTCTTTCCCGTATTCTTCCTTCCCAACAGCCCCTCCCCCTTCCATTTTCGTTTTTTTTGTTTCTTTGATTGATTTCTTCATAACTTCATCAATTCTTAACCGAATCGGACGATTCTTGTCTTGAAATTCGATGGAAATCATCATCCGAACACAACCCACCGATTAGTTTCCCTCAAAACCCTCTCTATTGTGAGAAAAAAGGCATATACAGCCACGAAATTTTTGGGAATTTTGTGATTTTGGGGTTGATTTCTTGAGCCATTGCTTGTGGAGTTCTAGGAGGAGTCTTGTGACGTAATTGTGGGTAAGTTTCAACACCTCTCATGGATTGATTTGAAGATTTATTTTTGAAATTGTTTATGCACCCTAAAGAGGGCTTGTTTGATTTGTGTTGTTAGAGAGCTCAAATGGAAAATGTCTATTAGATGATAATGTCTTAGAATGATGTATTAATGCTAGAAATGCAATGAAAATTTTAAGCGAAAAAAAGTGAATTTTAACTTAGAAAAAATTTAGTGCATGAAATGGATTTTTGAGTTTTGTGTTAATGTGTGGTATAGTGAATTGTAGTGTGATTGTATGATGATATAATAGGATGATATCAGGTGTGGAGTGGTTAAAATTGATGGAAATTCCTTGGATGTGAATTAGTGAGCAAATCGGCCTTTAGGCAAAAAGAGGTAAAATGATATTGTGTAAATTGCATGGATGATGTTTCATGCTTTAAATGGTAATTAGATGGGTTGTGTTGTGATTATAAAGTGGAAGAATCAATGAAAAATAATGAGTAGTATCATTTGGCATAAAAGAGCCTAGAGTGAAAGATTTAGCAAACGATGCGTAAAAGACGTAAAACGGAGAAACGACGATTGAATTAGCCTTTTGGCAACCTATGGAAGTGTAATAAAATGAGAAAGAAAATTTAGAAAAATAAATCCCTAAATAACACTAATATGGCTGAACCACTTTGTGGGAAAAGGGGGATTTTGGTGTTTTTACGTTTTGTCGTAATTTGACGTAATCTGACGGCTATACATGGTTGTATAGGTTGCCGTACGTGGATTTAAACCTGGAACGGTGAAACAGTGGACTGCCCTTGGTTTTGGATCAAGTGGATTGAGGTAAGTGATGTGGTTTACACATATTATGTTGAAACTCATGAGTAGATTCAAAGTTCTAAGTGTGTGGAATGGTCCTCTGTGTAGGCGTTCCCTGTGAATCAAGCTGTAAGTGGAGTTCTGCGGAGCTCAGTGGAAGGAAAAAGAAAGGTAACCTCTTGGTACTGGGGCTTGTTCCCCTTTTGTGTTCCACCTTGCTAGTTGATGGCAATGGTAGGAAGTGTGTATGAGTAGTGTAGAACAGCATGAGCATGCATGTGCATTATCACAGTGGGTACTTATGTACCAGATCTCTGGCCAGTAGATATTTTTAGCCTTCGGGCAAGTGTTTCCGGACTGCCACTGGATAGGTCTCCGAGAGGGAGTTCCAGTTGACCCAGGGTCGTGGTGTGTTATCCGGATAGGAGCACACTAGGTTGTCTCGGGTGTATATGGTTGGAAGGGGTACCTTGGTGGGTTGTTCTATGAACACGCCAGGGGTAGTACCCATAGGCGTATAGCCGAGGACATGGCGTGGTATTGGTAGCTACCATCCCGCATGTCGTAGTTGTTCTGATATATTCCCCCTTTCTCTAAATCCCTTGCTTTATCCCGTTTTATAACAGTGGTGTTGTTTTTATCCTATTTGTATACATCGAAGTGAACCATTGGGCGGAGTTTTCTCCAGAACCTCTTGGTTACTGAGATATATCCGTATATCTCACCCCGTCTCGGGGCATTATTTCAGGGTGTACCAGTGGATATGGAGCAGCGGGCAAGAAGCCCGCATGAGGACGAGTGGAGCAGTGGTGTAGAGTTTAGCTATCATGTCATTTTAGTTTATGAATTTATTTGGCAAGTGAAGTGTAATATGTAAATATTTGTAGTTTAAAGTTAAAGTTGTAAATGTAAATGTAATCCAGTGTTGTAAATGTACCATGGATGTATGTAATATGATGGAAGGGCTTTAGGCCTATTGTAGGTTTATGATTATCTGCATTATGGTTTATGCATGAAATTGAATGTTAGATATTAAAACTATAAAGGATTGAAAAGTAAACTGCTTATGTTTTAAGTGTATATTGGATTGGGTTGTAAGAGCCCCAAGGCGTTGTTGGACCTTGTGTGTGCCACCCATTGGATTTTGCTGGATTTCAGGTGTATTAGTGGTGTTAAACAGGTTA
>JAVKPL010002899.1:0-187346 GCA_032173675.1 Gastrolobium villosum
TTTCAGAAGATAAAGGAAAAGTTGACGACTGCTCCAGTGTTAGTACTTCCTGATCCGGAAGGTGAATTTGAGTTGTACAGTGATGCTTCTAAAAAGGGATTAGGTTGTGTGCTGATGCAAGATAGGAGAGTGGTAGCGTATGCTTCGAGGCAATTGAAACCTCATGAAGAAAACTATCCGACCCATGACTTAGAGCTTGCTGCAATCGTTTTTGGATTGAAACAGTGGAGGCACTTCTTGTATGGAATGAAGTTTGTCATATTTAGTGACCACAAGAGCCTTAAGTACTTATTCGATCAAAAAGAGTTGAATATGAGGCAACGGCGGTGGACTGAATTCTTAAAGGATTACGATTTCGAATTGAAATATCATCCCGGCAAGGCTAATGTTGTAGCGGATGCATTGAGCCGAAAGTCAGTGAGCATGGCAAGCATGATGATGAGAGATTTTGATGTAATCGAGAGGTTCAGAGATATGAAATTGTCTGAAGTCTTTCCAGGCAGAATTTGTGACATCGAAATCACAAGAATTGAGAACGAAATGATGACAAAAATTAAAGATGCTCAGCTGCAAAATGAAAGTGCGAAACGACTAAAAGGTCAGAGTGGTGTATCCTGCAATGATGAGGGTATACTACTATATCAGGGTCGTATTGTTGTACCTAGACAGTTGACAGAGGAAGTGATGACAGAGGCCCATAGGGGTCAATTCACTGTCCATCCGGGAGCTACAAAGATGTATCAGGACCTAAAGATTAATTTCTGGTGGCCTGGTATGAAGAAAGATATTGCAGAGTTTGTCTCCAAGTGTCTGGTATGTCAAAAGGTCAAGATTGAGCACCAAAAACCTTCTGGTATGTTGCAACCACTGGATGTTCCTGAATGGAAATGGGAGAGTATCTCCATGGATTTCGTAGTGGGGTTGCCGCGGACACAGGCTAATTATGACTCTATTTGGGTAATTGTGGATAGATTGACAAAGTCCGCACACTTTTTACCAGTTCGGATAGATTTCTCTGCTGAGAAATTGGCTAGGCTCTATGTGAAGGAGATTGTGAGGCTTCATGGGGTGCCTGAGAATATTGTTAGTGATCGGGACCCGAAGTTCACTTCTCGTTTCTGGGGAGCATTGCAGGAGGCTCTTGGCACTCGGTTGAGACTGAGTACTGCCTATCATCCACAGACGGATAGTCAGACTGAGAGGACCATTCAGACGTTGGAGGATATGTTGAGGGCTTGCACTCTGGAGCAGGGTACGGCATGGGATCGATACCTTCCACTGGTTGAGTTTTCATATAATAATAGTTTTCATGCTAGTCTGGGTATGGCTCCCTACGAGGCCTTGTATGGTCGCAGGTGTAGGACACCTACTTGCTGGGCAGAGGTTGGAGACTCAGAGCGATTTGGATTGGATTTTGTTCAGGAGACCACTGAACAGATCAAAATGATTAGGGATCGTCTGAAAAAGGCCCAAGATCGCCAGAAGAGTTATTATGATCTCAAGCATCGGCCTCTAGAGTTTGAGGAGGGAGATCATGTGTTTCTAAAGTTATCACCAGTTACAGGTGTGGGACGAGCCCTGGGAGTGAGGAAGCTGAGTCCTAGATTTATTGGACCCTATCAGATTCTACGTAGGGTAGGACCGGTTGCCTACCAGCTTGCCTTACCTCCTCAACTATCCAATATACATGATGTATTCCATGTTTCTCAGCTAAGAAAGTATGTAGCTGATCCTTCTCATGTGGTTCAACCTGATGATGTTGAGATTCGGGAAAATTTGAAGACTCCGATTGGACCACTGAAAGTACTCGAGCGAGATGAGAAGAGGCTGAGGAACAAATCTATTCCTATGGTGAAAGTCCAATGGGAAGGAAGGACACCTGAAGAGTCCACTTGGGAGCGGGAAGACGAGCTTCTCCGTCAGTATCCTGAGTTTAAGGACAGGTATGTTCTTGATTTTGCGGACAAAATCGCTAAAAGGTGGGGTGACTATAATAGCCCAAAATAATTAATTAGCAAAATATATGTTATTAGATAATTAAGCATGTATTAGTGAGTAAAAATAAGAAAAGTCCCTTATAAAATTAAATGGGGTCACGTTTGAGGTAAAAAAAGTGTACTCTGTGAAAATTAAGGGGTATAAATGGGTGTAGACAAAAGTGCCCGAAATATAAAAATGGAAGTAGAAATATTCCTAGAAAAATATTCCAGACTCTTGGGTAAAGTTTGGTAATAAATGGAATTGAATAGATAGATGAACCGATACTCACTTAACCTATGTAAGTGACCAAAGCCACTTAAAGAACCCAAATTTCCCTCCCCATTCCCGTGTGTGCAGAAAGAGGAGAAAAGAAGAAGAAAAGAGAAGAAGAAGAAGGGAGGAGAGAAGAGGAAAGGGGGAAAACCCTAGAGGGGTCAAACCTTGATGGTTTTGAGTGATTCCAAAGCCTAAACCACTCCAAATCTTCCCCTCTTTCACAATCCTAGCTTGGATCTTGGTGGGGAGTTGTGTGGTTTGAGATTTTTCTTCTCAAAGTGGCGACCCATGTGGAGAAATTGTGAGATTTGAGAGCTTCTACCTCCATGGAAGCTTGAGGAGTAACCAATCCTTGGTTGTGCAACCATTGGTGGTAAGATTTCATCCTTTGAACTCTATTTTCATGAAGAATCCATGATTTAGGTTTTGGATGAATAGTATTTTGGGGTTTATGATTATGTGAGTGAATTGGATATGTTCTAGGTAGATTGAGGCCTAGAGTATGTTGAGAAAAGTGTTCAGATGATGATTTTAACGGTGAAAATGTATTTAGAAAATTTGAGATACCGTATTTTTGAATAGTACCGTATACGTGAATAGTGAATAGTACATATACGTGAATAGTACTATATGGATGAACAGTGCCGTATGCATACATTGATGTTGTATACTAATAGAAATGAGTTTTGATAGTCGTATGATTTTGTTTGGAAAATCACAAGATTATGCATTTGACTATTGTTAGGCTTGTTGGTGTAATCAATGGTTTGGTTTGGGTTGATTGTTGATATTGTCCATGTGATGCTTAGGATTGAGGCATTTGGACCAACCGTGAATAACCAACCGTTGGAGCAAGCTATGGAGCTCGGTTAGCTCCTTGAAGTTAATGTTGTGTTGTGAAGAACAAAGGTTTAGTTGGAAGCTTTGAGGTAAGCCTTCGGACCTTGGGTGTAATTCCCTTTATTGTTCCACCAAGCCCTGAACGGGTAATGGTGTGTTGTTGTATATAAATGCAATGAAATAGTGTAATGCTTTGTTATACGTATTTGCATGCTTTGGTGTGACATAGGATGGTGTTTCCCTATGTTGGTATGTAGCATGACGATGCGTAAATCATACTTGGTAGTTTAGCTGGCCAGTAGGACTATTTGCATCTGAGTATCCTTAGGACAGCTCGAGAGCTCGAGGGATTTCTCCTGGAGATGTTTTGTACACTTGCATGAATATGTATTTGTTGCATTATTATTGTCATTGCTATTACACTGTTATTGAACTATGGGGCGGAGAGATGCTCCAAGGACCCCTGGTTTACTGGATATATTCGTATATCTCACCCCGTGTGGTTGGGGACCCCCTTTCAGGAAAGGATGCTGCAGGAGCCTCTGATGGCAAGTGGCCATACTTGAAGTAAATGGACATAGGAAGACTTAGGGTCATTTGATTAAGCATGCTATTTTGTAATTCATATGTACAAGATTGTAAATGAGAGTCATTTGTTATATGCATGCTATGTTTAATTGGTTGGACTTAGCCTATGCTCATCCCCTTTGGTATCTCTTTTGTTGATGGGAGCCAATGAGTGATCATAGTGTTTTGTAGCTAAGTCCCATAATTTGTAATTGAAACTTGTAAACATGATGTAATGTTGTAATTATTGGGTATTTGCATATATGATGAAATGATATGTATGCCTCTATTGTGTATGAGTATCTAGAGAGACTAGAATTCATGTATTGAAAGGATTATATGATGTAAATTAGGTGAAAGAAGACCTTTAGGTTGGAAAACCAATCCAAAACAAAGATACCCTGTCTTGTGGTCCAATTTTCGTATCCTATACGATAGATTTGGATCCTTGTGCCTTGATGGAAGTTGTAGATATGTTTCTTAGCTTTCCATAGAGACCAAGATTGTGTAATTTGGATAAGTATAACTCAAGTTATGGTTAAAACACCACAGGTAGGTCAAACTGCCCTGTTTTGGGTGCTTGCTCCCGAATGTCCACGCTTGGAGCGTGGGATCCACGCTTGGAGCGCCCACCTTCTGACTGTCCACGCTCGAAGCGTGGGATCCACGCTTGAAGCGTGGGGGTCCTGGGAAATTCAGCATTCCATTTCGTAAAAACCTCATAACTTGGGCTACGGTGCTCCGATTTGAGCGCGGTTTGAACCCACGCGTAAGTAATGAAAAATCCTATAATATTATGGGCAAATGGAGACCGTAATAGATGAAATGAAAGTATGGTATTAAGCCTTAAGTATGTTATTCCGCAATGCATTATGGTTATGGTCACGCAATTGGGTAATTTTAATTCGGCTTGCTTTAAAAGAAAAATTTAACCGGATTTAATTGCACCAATGTGATTGTAACTGCGCTTAATATCATAAGTCAATGTTAACAAACCGGTTCTAGAACGGGGTGTTACATCTTGACTAGTGGGGAGCCTGATCTATCCATGACATATCAGTGTCTTCTGAATTTGAAGAAGAAATCTGCTCCTGCATCATCTTCTGATGTTGATTCTACTGCTCTAGTTTCCCGTACTAACTTTCGCGGGAATATTGGAAGTGGACGTGGTCGTGGTAGAGGCCCAGGAGGCCGTGGCCCAGGAGGACGTGGCCCAGGAGGCCCAGGAGAACATGGCCCAAGAGGCCCAGTCGGACGTGGTCAACGACCTCGTTGTCATTACTGTCAGCAACTTGGTCATTATGAGGAACGCTGCTACACAAAGTATCCTCACCTGCGACCTTCTTTTGCTGCTAATGTAGTTCAATCGGATACTGCTTCAAATGGTACAGTCTCTATCTCCTCGGAAGACTATGCAGCATTCCAGACTCTCAGGAAAGCCTCTCCTCAATCTCAGGCCTCTGCTTCAGAAACTGGTAATCCTGTTGCTTGTGTTTCTCATTCTGCATCACTTGGTCCTTGGATATTTGGATATTTGACTCAGGTGCTACTGATCACCTCTGTGGTAATAAGGAACTCTTTTCATCTCTTACATATTCTGACAAATTACCCTCTTTTACTCTTGCTGATGGAACTAAGGCTCCCGTTCATGGGATTGGACAAATCTGTCCAACCTCCTCATTGACCTTAACATCTGTCTATTACATTCCTACCATCCCTTATAATTTGATATCTGTTAGTAAATTGATCAATTCTCTTAACTGTATCGTCACCTTCTCAAATCATTATTTGTTTCTGTGCAGGACCCGGGTACGGGGAAGACGATTGGAATGGGCCGTGAGTCACGGGGTTTGTTCTACCTGGTTGTGCCGAGACCTTTAGTTGTTTGTTCTATCACAGAATCTCCACAACTCATCCACAGTCGTCTCGGGCATCCTAGTCTTTCAAAACTACAAAAGATGGTTCCTCTTTTATCCGGTCTTCAGACTTTAGATTGTCAAGTCATGTCAGCAAGGAAAGCAAATACGCTCTTCCTTAGCTAATCGAATCAATAAACGAGCTGATGCTCCTTTTTCAATTATTCATTCAGATATTTGGGGTCCCAATCGTAGTGTGTCTGTTTTAGGTTTTCGTTACTTCATTACCTTTATTGATGATTTTTCCCGTTGTACTTGGATTTATTTAATGAAGAACCGTTCTGAGTTATTTTCTATTTATAAAAAATTCTCTGCTGAAATTAATACTCAATTTGGTGCTTCTATTCGTATTTTACGAAGTGATAATGCTAAAGAATATGTTTCTGTTGACTTTTCTAATTTCTTAGTCAAAGGGTACTTTACACCAGACTACTTGTCCTCACAAAGGGCCAACCCAGTTCAATACCCACTCGTGAGTGTTTGGGGAAGGACATACGAGTCAAGCCTTACCCCCGCTTTTGCGGAGAGGCCGAGTCGAAGCCGGGACCTTGGACATCACGGTAAGCATGCGTAACCACTGAGCCAAGCCGGCCCTTCAACAACAAAATGGAGTAGCTGAACGAAAGAATAGACATCTCATTGAGATTGCAAGGACTCTTCTTTTCCACATGCATGTTCCTCTTCACTTCTGGGCCGATGCAGTACTTGCTTCTTGTTTTCTCATCCACCGCATGCCTTCATCTGTGCTTGATAATGACATTCCTTATACCTTATTGTTTCCAGATGTTCCTCTCTATCCTCTATCCCCTATCCCCACATGTCTTTGGTTGTAGCTGTTTTGTTCATGATCTTACTCCTGGTAAAGACAAGTTAACATACAAAGCTTTTAAATGCATTTTGCTTGGTTATTCTCGTCTTCAAAAGGGGTATCGTTGTTACGCTCCCGATCTCAAGCGTTACTTAGTTTCCGCTGATGTCACCTTTCTTGATCAACAACCCTTTAATTCTATCCCATCTCCATTGTCACAGGTTGATCATGTTCTCCCTGTTCCTTTTCTTGACTTGTCTTTGCCAGCTGCAGGTACTTCTATTTCAGATACGCAACATATTGCTTCAGTACCTGAGGACCGTCCACTTCACACTTATCAGCGTCGTAAAACTGTGCCTCCTATTAACACAACCCCTGCTGACTCATTGCCCCCTGCAGTTGATTCTTCCCCTCCGGATCCTTCACCAGAGACTCTTCCTATTGCTCAAAGAAAAGGTACACGTACTACTCGTAATCCTTATCCTCTTTATACCTTTTTGAGCTATGACCATCTTTCTTCTCCTCATTTCACCTTAGTTTCTAGTCTTTCTTCTGTTTCTATTCCTAAAACCACAGGTGAAGCACTTTCCCATCCAGGGTGGCGCCAAGCAATGCTAGATGAGATGACCGCACTTCATACCAATGGCACTTGGGACCTTGTTTCTGCTCCCCCAGAGAAGTCTATAGTGGGTTGTCGCTGGGTTTTTACTGAGAAAGTTGGACCCGATGGCCATATTGATCGTCTCAAGGCACGTTTAGTTGCAAAAGGTTTTACTCAAATCTTTGGCCTTGATTATAGCGACACATTCTCTCCAGTCGCTAGGATGGCATCGGTTCGCTTATTTCTTGCCCTTGCTGCTGTTCGTCACTGGCCACTCCTACAACTTGACATCAAAAATGCCTTTCTTCATGGTGATTTACAAGAAGTTTACATGGAGCAACCACCTGGTTTTGTTGCTCAGGGGGAGTCTGGGAAGGTGTGTCGTCTTCGCAAATCCTTATATGGTCTCAAGCAGTCTCCTCGGGCATGGTTCAGTCACTTCAGTTTTGCTGTTCAGGCGTTTGGCTTAATCCGGAGTAAAGTTGACCATTCTGTATTTTATAGGATCACATCTCCTGATAAATGCATCTATTTGTTAGTCTATGTTGATGACATCATTCTCACCGGAAGTGATCAAGATGGAATTCGTCAGTTAAAACAGCATTTATTCAGTCAATTTCAAACAAAGGATCTTGGGAAGCTGCGTTATTTCTTGGGAATTGAGGCGGCGCAATCTAGAAAGGGCATTTCTATCTGTCAAAGTAAGTATGCCTTGGATATCCTAGAAGAAACCGGTATGTTGGGATGTAAACCAGTTGATACACCCATGGATCCCAATGTCAAGTTATTGCCCGGACAGGGGGAGCCATTATCTGAACCTGGACGTTATCGAAGGTTGATTAGGAAGCTCAATTATCTCACTGTAACTAGACCGGACATTTCTTTTGATGTTAGTGTCGCTAGTCAGTTTCTTGATTCTCTGTGTGATTCTCATTGGGATGCTGCTGTTAGGATCTTTCATTACATCAAAGGAGCACCAGGGAAAGGTTTATTATATTCAGATCAGGGCAACACAGAAATTTGTGGTTATTCAGATGCCGATTGGGCAGGATCACCTTCGGATAGGCGCTTTACTTCGGGCTATTGTGTTTTCTTTGGAGGAAACCTGATTTCTTGGAAAAGTAAGAAACAAACTGTTGTTGCCCGATCTAGTGCAGAGGCTGAATATCGTGCAATGGGAGTTGCTACTTGTGAGCTACTCTGGTTGAAGCAGTTGATTCGGGAGCTCCATCTTTGTGAATAGAAACAACCCATGACTCTCATCTGCGACAATCAAGCTGCACTCCATATATCCTCTAATCTTGTATTTCATGAGAGAACCAAACATATAGAGATCGATTGTCACTTCATTCGAGAAAAGATTCAGTCAGGAGAAATCAAGACGGCATTTGTCAACTCCGATGATCAACTCGCGGATGTCTTCACTAAAGCTCTTAGGGGACCTCGGGTTGAATATATTTGTGGCAAGCTGGGAGCTTACAATATATATGCTCCAGCTTGAGGGGGAGTGTTAGAATAGTTGTTTTGTATATAGTCCCACATCGTATAGTTGTTCAGTATATAGTCCCACATCGTGTAAACTCAATCCATTAGTTTCTCCTAGTCTCTATATATAGAGAGCTCTTATACTGTAATTGATACATTCATTCAATATACACAACATATACTTTTACAAATAAGTAAAATCAACAAAAAATCATTTCAACCTTAAATTGAATGGGGATTGCCCTCAATTGTAAATGACTCACAAACAGTCATCCCAAGTCCATTTATACATGTACAAGACATTAGAACTTTGTTTGAATAAAAAATGTTCGTGGATTCATATTTGAATTACCCACTTCTCTGGTTTACTAGAGTAAGTCATAGGCCAGTTACTCGAGTAACTTTCGGTAAAAAGTGGTCAATTGGGGTAGATTGGTATATAATTTTGATAAAAGGTTAAAATTAATATATAGTGATAAATTTGTTTAAATACAGGGGAACAATGGTCAATCACCCTCACGTTGCCTATGCTGCCAATCACATTTTCCTCCACTCTGTTAGTAATTACAGATGACACATTTCATGAATATTCCTTCCTATCTTCCTTATTGATGTGTTGGCCCCATTGCTTTACCTAAATTGATCTTGAGGGTGGTATTGTATCAAAATGACCCATTCTCTTCACTAATAAGGCCTTCAGCTTCAGAAGTTCCTTCAATTAACTAGACCTTCAGACTAGCTGGGGGAAATTCCAAGTAGAATTCAAAACTAAAGTTTTCTGTTACTTTTTTTTTGTTATACCGGGAAAAGTGACATAGCCCTGATTACAAGATCTTCATCAATCTTGAGAACTTCTCCAATACAGTCTGCCATAGAAAGGCTGCCTTTCCCTCCATCCATAGCCAAGCCAAGTTCAATCATTACTTCAGAAAAATATATTTTAGGATCAAACATGGTAGCAGTTCCCTCCCCGTCAAGCTCGGCAGCACCCATTGTCAAGAGCTCCTTCCCTATCATACATCCATGTACGCAACTTCCCTATACGATAAAGGTAGTGTCTTTTTGAACTTTCAAGTTGGAACTTAGCTTCTTTGTTAAAAGTGAGTGGGTATAGAGTGAGGGCCTCTCGAATGCCGTTCTGTATGGTTTTTTTCCTGTCTTTTCCGGTGTTAACCTTCTTTTTCCGGTGTACTGCCTCTGATATCATACTGACATCAGAGTTATATTCAAATATATACTTGTTTTTATTCCCTGTTGTGCGTGTGTTCTATTAGTATGTTAGAAATATATAAAATCATTCATGTGTTTTCAGCAAATCGCTTTTAGTGAAATTTAACTTGTTATCAAGTTAAGCTATTCCAAAAATATAAATCATTGATGCTAAATATGCACATAAAGCCACCATGCTAGGATAAACTGTACCTCGTCTAATTTCTTTTCACGATCATGTAGAGAAGACTTGGCCTGGATAAACTTCTCATTCCAGCTTTCATAGACATCAGGATGCAATTCTTTGTAGGCCAGGCATAATGTACGTAGTCCAGCAGATCCAAATTGTTCCAAATGATTCCTAGTCACTTTCTTGATATCATTATTACCATCAGCGAGTCTTTCGTAGATTACAGTATCAGCACCCTGTGAAAAGCAAGTTCCTCAGAAGATGTCATCTTAGCCAAAGCCATGCAACTTTTTAATCTTGTGGAGAAGCCTAAAGAAACTATTACCTTACAGTATAGTAAAAGCCTCCCATCTGGATAACGACATACGACAGACTGACGTTTCCTCGTACTATTAATGGTCAGTAAGAAAATGTTAAAACCTTAAAATTAGAATTATGTACAAGTAGCAGAAATGGTTACCTATTAAACTCAAGCACATTTAAAATCTCATAAGACACATCTTGAATTTGGCCCATCTTCTGAACATGAGATTCACGAACATATATCGTTGTAGGTGTGCGTCTGACAATGAATTATAACAAATAGCATGAACAAAAACTGAAATAACCTCAAAATCTAGCAGCTCTATAAAAAACCAGTAGCAGAACCAAGAATCAAAATGCATATATAGGGTTACGAAGGAGACAAGCACTCATACTGCCATTGAGCTTCTCAAATAACAGCTCAACTCAGACTCTGCCTTTAGGGTACAAGACTCCCCTTCTAGTTGGAAAAAAAAAAATGTATATTTTTTAAGCATAATTAACTAGTCTAATGTAACAATCATATTTGTATATGGTTAATGGTCCTTGTTTTCTTATAACTAAAGTTTAATTATTAATAGTATAAAAACCAACATAAGTAGCATTTTTATGATTAGATAGGGGGTGTTATATCTACGGTCAGAATTTGGACACGAGACCACCATCCTATTAAAAGAACAAAACCAACAATGAGTTTGTAGCTCGAATGGCACTGACAAAGCCTTTGCTTGGTTGTAATATTAATGCTGGAGGTTCAATCCTTACACCTTTTCCCCCATCATTGCCTTTGTAAAACAGAGAGAGACAGAGAAGAGAGGGAAAAAAGAAAGAGAGGGGGGGGGGGGGGGGGGTGGCATAAATGAAAAATCACTATTATGTATTAGTACAGATTATCCATGAAAGTTTGATATAATTTGTGTGCAACATGCAAACAGTTATGCAGAAAATTAGAGCTAGTCAAAAGTATGAGCTTTGCACCTATAGAAGAAGAAACCAAAGTGCTTCGCAGCAATAACCAAAGCTTCCTCATCAGGTGATGCAGCTTGATATCTGATCTTCTCAGGGGACTCTTCACCTTCGGGAAGTACAGTATGGCAAATAGCAAGGCATCTGAAGAATTCCTACATAGCAAGAAAACAAAACAATATTACTCACTTATATAACATACTGAACCATGATACAAAATTGCATCGCTGAATTCATGGCATGAGCACATTCTCAAAGAAAGCAGCTTAAGTGCTTCACTTATAGACAATCTCTACCAAATGAGAAACAAGGTTAAACAATGTGAATCAACTTCTCTTCAAAAAATGGAGGATCCAGACTCTTCCAACTGTACTTGATAATAAGGAACATAAATATAAGACCTGGTTATTACCTAGGAAGCACAGACATGCATACAGTGCAACACCGGGGATATCGCAAATTTTAAAAATTATAGGACACAATTACATCACATCACAATAAAGACGAGCATTTCTAAGAAATAACATACTTCTACGGATCCAGCTCAGTCATACAGAGTGTTGCATGGAACTCAAAATAGATAGTTACAGTTGAGAGATCTCGTATAGTTTCTAGAATCCATACGAACCAACAATAATAATATATAACATGAGAAAAGCAAGGATTTAAGCAACTGATTTCCATTATAAACATATTAAGAAAAGTAAATGAAGTAAGAACCTTTTTACTCAGCAATAAAACATGAACCAAGAAACCCAAGACTGGGTTGAAAGAATAAACAGACAGCTGCCACTAATTAATAGTCAAACAAAATTATTTACCTTGCAGACATCAGGATTAGCCTCATTCCTCCAAGCTCCTCTCATAAGCCTAGCATCATCAAAATTAAAACCCTTCTCTTGCACTGCATTGGGTGATCTATTTTCCTATAGAGAAATAATAATACATTACAACTGTGATCTCTTGCTAGAGATCAACTACTTTCATGCAAAGCATAAATGTGCTACCTCAATTTTCATGCCATTGCGCTCTGCTATTCCCCTCTCAATTTCAGTCACACCATTTCCATAGACCTCTCCTCCAATTGAACACTTGAAGAACTCCATTAAGTTTCTTGTCAGAGTCCCGGTCTTGTCAGAGAAAACGTATTCCACCTAATCAAATCAGCAAGCAAAAATGTATAACTCGGAAATTTGACATGAAAAAATATACACGAACTCTTTAAAAATTAATAGATATTTCAATCACACAAATCTCAGAAATATATGTAAAATCTTCTATAAGACACTACTTCATATTTATTTCAATTTCTAGTTTAAAACAACAAACAGTATGGGTGAGGAGAGTGGAGGATAAGGCCAAAGGGGGCAGCAGAAGCAGCACAATCATCCTACCCACCAAAGTGAACATGTATTTAGCAAGGACTTGAATCCACTGGACATGTTAGAATTGGAGAACAGATAGCTGACTTTTAACAAAGGCACTGGATGGGAGGAGCATGGGGTACCTTTGTGACAAGTTGGGCATGATAAAAATCTATGCTCCAATATGAGGGGTATCATTAATAATTAAGTATAGTAGAGATTTAAGTGCACATGATCAGTGTGGAGGGTATTTACATCCTCTGTATTATATTGTACTGCTTCATATTATTAGCTTAATTCTCTGAAAATAAATACAGGGACCTGCACCCACATTGGGTGCAGTCTTCCCAAATTTCTTCCTAATTTACAGATAGGAACCTGGCAGTCAACATTGTAGCTAGGCGGCAGACCGTCTGGAACAGAGGAAACCAAGGGAAACTCCTAAATGTTGGAATTGAGACATTTTCTGAGCAGGGATGTCTGTTGCCCTTTCGATGCTAATTAAGCATTGCTAGTAAATAAAATAATAAGCAGACTCAACTTCAGATACTTTCAATAGAGCCTAGAGAAAACCAAAGCCTTACAGAGGCTAGGATTGTCCTTAAAACTCACAGGCTGCTCTTAATGCATGAAAGACATGGATGAGATCCTCCAATTAACCCTTATATCCTCACTGTCTCCAAACACGCCACTCCTGAAATTAGATCTGTAGAGAACCAAATCAACCCAAAAGGTTAAGGTGTTAGGTGAAGCTACATTAATAGTTTTATATATCTCTAACACGCCCCCTGACACGAGAGCCCACTGGGCTTGAAGGGTGGACAATATGTATAGGCCCACCTACCTGTGTTAAGAAATTCCATAAGAGAAAATGGGGAGGCGGTGAGGATCGAACCCATGATACCGAGGCTCTGATACCATGTAAAGAACCAATTCAACCCAAAAGCTTAAGTTGTTTACATTAATGGTTTTATATATCTCTAACAAGATCTACTCTACCTAATTCAAACAAATAGAAGTCACAGATATGGCATACATAGTCATTCGATTGCACAGTGAAGCCTCTACAACAGCTCCTGATACCTATTCCTATATCCATCACCAAGACATACCCCATAGGAGAGTAAGGGAAACTTGTAATCCCAGTTTCTGGAAAAATCAATGGGCAATAAAATTGTGACTTACCCCACTATCAATCAAGATCAATGTGTCAATCAAGATCAATGTCGGTTTGCCTCGTACCAGACCTTGAAGCTTCATTGTCTTCGGTCGGGTCATTCCACCCACTGAAAATAGGTATAAGTCCATCCATTGACACAGAATTTCGGGGGCTAC
Source organism: Gastrolobium villosum (assembly GCA_032173675.1). Taxonomy (NCBI): domain Eukaryota; kingdom Viridiplantae; phylum Streptophyta; class Magnoliopsida; order Fabales; family Fabaceae; genus Gastrolobium; species Gastrolobium villosum. The sequence goes on from JAVKPL010002899.1 coordinate 13,841, forward strand.
TTCAATTCCAAATTTTGGGTTTCCATTGCCATAATTTCCCAATCATCATCCAACAGCTCATCCTTTGCAAGGATGGTAACAAGCTATGTAGCACCGACACTGACACGGACACGTGACACGATACGACACGATACTTAGACACGTTAATTCTAAAAAATGTTAGATTTCGACACGTTAGGACACGTTTTGATATTAAATAATATTTTTAATTTATGTAGTGTATATTGTATTTAATATTCAATAATTTAATAAAAAAATGTATCTAAACTTATAATATTCATAAATTTTGCAAAAAAACATAAGATATCTCAAATATTTATATTAAACTCAATAAAATAGTAATCGTAATCCAACGAATTTAATAATTAGAACTAAAAACTCAACGCAATATAACCTTTAAACCTTTTTTTGAATATCTATAATGTGTGTTGGAGTGTCAGGGAGTGTCGGAGTGTCCGAGAGTGTCGGGAAGTGTCGGACACGACACGTCAGGATTTTTGAAGTGTCGGTGCTTCATAGGTAACAAGCATGCTTTTCTCTGGGTATCTATTGGAGGGTCCAACAATAACCCACACTGAAAACAACGACCTTCCTTCCTTCATTGACATATTCATAATACAGAAGTTAATTAGCTCCCCTACATCTTGGATCCATAGACCTATTGCCATTCAGTTTTGTCATAGAGCCTGCTATTCTCTGACATGAAATGCTCGGACCTATGGATGATTTGAGCCCATTTGCTAGTGACTGTCCAGAAATTAAGTTGGGCAACCCCACTAGATGGCACACACTTGTTAAGATGTGCAACCTTCCAAATAATGATGAAAATTAACACTTGGAGTTTTAAAGTTTGCACTTCCCATTCGTCAAATAGCCTTCAGATCCTCCTCAACATCCCTTGCTATGTCAATTGCCTAAATCACATCTTGGAGGTCATGCAGTCTAAGTTTGCACTTCACTCTTGTCACGGTCCCCCACGAAAAAAAGCAGCAATTGCTCCACTTAAGTGGTTGAAGCTTGAGCCATCAATGCCTCAAAATCTTAAACATACTCTTCCACACAACCTGTTAAAAGGTAGAGTTGTCAATCTTTCATAAATATTCCCCAAGCTCCTTCCTCTAAATCATTGAATCAGCACTGATGCGAAGCTCTCCAAACTCACATCAGAAGTACTTAAAAATGGAAGGAAAATAGATTAATGAATTGTGTATTACAAATGTACAAGAGCTCTATTTAAAGAGAATAAATGACCTAATGGACTGAGCTCAAAGAAAATTCTAGAATGAAAAAATAAATAAATAACTAATTACAATTATTTAGATGCCGATTGGGCAAGATCACCCTCGGATAAGCGCTCTACTTCAGGCTATTATGTCTTCTTTAGAGGAAACCTGGTTTCATGGAAAAGTAAGAAACAAATTGTTGTTGCCCGATCTAGTGCAGAGGTCGTGTATCGTGCAATGGGAGTTGCTACCTGCGAGCTAATCTAGTTAAAGCAGTTGATTCTGAGGCTCCATCTTTGTGAACAGAAATAGCCCATGACACTCATTTGTTACAATCAAGCTACGCTACATATATCCTCTAATCTTGTATTTCATGAGAGAACCAAACATATAAAGGTTTATTGTCATTTCATTCGAGAAAAGATTCAGTCAGTAGAAATCAAAACGGCATTTGTCAACTCCAATGATCAACTTGCGGATGTCTTCGCTAAAGCTTTCAGAGGTCCTCGGGTTGAATGCATTTGTAACAAGCTGAGTGCTTAAAATATATATGCATCAGCTTGAGGGGGAGTGTTAGAGTAGTTGTTAGAATAGTTCAGTGTATATAATAGAATAGTCATATATCTTGTGGGATTAGCTCATTAGGTCTTTTAGTCTCTTTAAATAAAGAGCTCTTATACGTTGTAACACACTATTATTTGATATACAATTGTTCTATTATTTAATCTCAAGTGCTTATATTATTCTCTAAACACCCCAGACGCTTGTGATAGAGCCAAATATAGATTATGCAGTAGAAGGATAACGTGTCATCAATAGCTATTTTTGGTATCTTTTATAGCATGTTCTGGAAGGAGATAATACAACTCACCCTGCTCATCAGCAACTACAATTTTCTTCCTCATGATGAGGTCCTAAATAACACAATGAGAAAGGAAAAAGGTGATAGAACAATTCAAATCAACCGTAAGCTTATGAGTAGAGATAAAATTAGTGCAAAGCTAAGGAACACAAAAAACAATTTTAAGAAAAACGGAAGGTTGAATGTGAATGTTACCAGAATCAATAACTGATTTATGGGATCCATTGGCAACGGCTATAATATGACTACCAACAATAGGATGATAAGAAAAAAAAGACTCAACAAGACAAGTCATATGATCAATTGCACCAGAATCCAAAATCCATGAGGTTTTAAAATAAGTGCAGGAAGCAAGAGATTACCAGACAAGATCAAAGAACTGTCAGATGGCTCAGACAAATTTTCAATAACAGCCTTAATCTGCTCCAACTCCCCTTGCTGAATATTCACATATGAAGAGACATGTGGAGGTTGTGTAACAGTCGAATCACCATCGAAATCGGCCATAACACAAAGAAAAAGTCAAAAAACAGCAACAAAATCAATCAAACGCACACCCAAACAACTTTTGACTCCGGTGATGAATAGTGTTTCCGGCGATGAACAATGCACAATGAACAGTACATCCGTAGACTGATAGATCTAGGGGGAAAAGAGTCAAGCAATGGTCCTCTCAGTCCAAATGGTCCTTGGAAATTTTCCAGTGGCGGCTTGGTGGCGTCGAAAGGCAAACAAATAGTGTTCCGCTCTAAAGGCGGTAGTCGCAGAAGTAGAGCCCTCAGAATCGAGAACTCTGATACCAACATGAAAAATTGAAGGAAAATATATTAACTGTACAAGAGTTCTCTATTTAAAGAGACTAAATGACATAATGGGCTAAGCCCAAAGAAGATTCTAGAATGAAAAAATAAATAAATAACTAGTTACAATTATTTACAACAGAAGTCTATCTTGCACAAGAACCTAAACCATTGAACGATACTCCCCTCCACAATAATGAAAGCCAAATGCACCTTCTTCAATGACTTGATATGCTACACCTCAAAAACAATCTCAGCCTCGTTATCCAACCCCAGGGGTCTGTTAAGATATATAAAACCATTAATGTAACCTCACCCAACAGCTTAACTTTTGGGTTGAATTGGTTTTTTACATGGTATCAGAGCCTCGGTGTACCGGGTTCGATCCTCACCGCTAGGGGTGTCAAAACGGGTTGACACAACACGAATTCCATACGACACGAATTTGACACGACACGAATACGACACGAATTTTTATTCGTGTCAAAATCTTCAACACTGACACGACACGACACGAATTTTTTGCGGCTTGACACTACACGAATGACATGCAAAATAGGGGTCAAAACAGTAATTGACAAAAAAAATTAAAAAAATCGATCGAAATTAAAAAAAATTAAAAAAATATTAATAAAAAATAAAAATAAAATAATTAAAAAAAATACGAGTCAACACGAATACATCAACACGAACACGACACGAATTTTTTACGTGTCCTTTTTCCCAACACGAACACGACACGAATTTTTTTGCAGGTCAACCCGAACACGAATTTTCGTGTCGTGTCACAGGTCGACCCACGTGTCAAAACCTATATTGACACCCCTACTTACAGCCTTCCACTTTCTTTCTAGTGGAATTTCTTTCTTCGCACAGGTAGGTGGGCCTGTGCATTGTCCACCCTTCAAGCCCAATGGGCTCTCGTGTGAGGGGACGTATTGACATATATAAAACCATTAATGTAGCCTAATCCAACAGCTTAAGCTTTTGGGTTGAATTGATTTTTTACAGGATCATTGTCATCAAAGGTGGGTAGCTCCACCATTTTTGCCCAAGAACGAGCCATTGTTCCAATGCAATCTGACCCAATACCCTCTCCGTTCTCCTCAACATGCTTCGTCAAATGGGGATGAATCTCTTCACGAACAGGTTGCTCAATTGTGCTATCATCCTCCAATTTAATGCCTTGCTTTGCTTGATCTCTTGAAGGTATGTGCCATGGTTGCTGGCCACTATCATCAGGAACTCCACAGAATTCTCCAAAGCTATGATTCTTGACTCCACTCCAGCCAATACCAAAACCGTTAGCGTCCCAGAACGGTTGTTGTCTATAACTATAGAAAGAGGGAAAAGAGATAGAGATAAAGGTTGTAATAAGGGTATTCTGTTATTCAGAAGATAGGAAATCAAGAGGAGGAATCCTCTTTCCAAGGGGCAACTTGGATGGCTCAGTTTCCTGTTACTCTTCAAGATGATCCTCAGCATTACAATTTCTCCTAGTTGACTACCTACCTAACCTCCTAACTTATATTGTAACTGCCTGTAACCAACTAATTAACCCTTTTACAGTTTATTCCTTCAGGAATATACCCTCAAAACCTTATTCTCATTATAATGTTCTGACTCATACCTAACAAAAAAGGAATTTTCTCCAGGGTAGAGTTGGAAAAAGGTGCAAATGGAACTTAAAAGAGATTCATCATTACAGTGAATTCTGGAGATGAAAAAGTAATAAAGCAGGAGAAAACATCTCTTTCTTGAATATGCAAACTTTGAGAAGGATTGGGTCAAGGATTTTTTTCAGGCATTTAATGTGGGTATATTGTGTTTGACATGGTGGAGAATTGACTGTTCACAATACAAAACTACTTTTATTCTGGGTTTTCTTAGAAGGTCATCCTAATGGTTTTAGAAACCTTTCTTTAGATTGATTTCTTTTATTCTTTTGTTTTTTTCCTCCATTTTGAGTATATGCTGTTGTCTATCTTCCACTTTCTTTTTTCCTCATTAATAATAATTGTTTTTCAATCAAGCAAAAAATGTCATAGTAACTTACCTGCCCAAGCTCTTCATTCAGGTTTGAAGTCCTGGCCAATGCAGGTGTATTAGTTTCTTTATGGTACATGCACAAGTCCTTGTTGATAAATTGAGTTGACTGAATAAACTTTACCATCTGATACAATAACCACAGTAAATAACATTTTCTCTTAAGATATCAGCATTTTTAGGGCATATAAATGACTGAGACACATACCTCTATAGACACATAAAGTGAAATGGGGATGATTGTTGAGTATAGTGTGATAAGGGTAAACATAGTCAGAAGAAAAACCTGACAACACAAGACACGGAATTAACAAATAAGAAATTAAGAGAAGAAATAAAGGAGATGGCTAGTCATCTTGATGCAGTAAGTATACAGTACCAAAAATCTGTTTCTAGGGTTGAACTGAGCTGAGCCCTCTTCCGATGAATCAAGATGTAAGTAAAAATATTTTTTGTTTACAAAGATAGCACTGCAGATCACACAAATCCAAGGAAATCATTCAGAAATATAAGGGATTACCACATTTGGTCACAAGTTCATTTTTTCCCCCAAAATACCATCATTATTTAATTAAACTTAATATAAAAACGAAATATAAAAAAGGACAGTCTCCTCAACTTCCCATTCTGTAATTACAATTACAAGAATTTATAGTTATAACAGACTCATCATTAATGCTTGTGCTTTTTTATAAAACTTCTCGCTCTATAATTACAATTTTTTTTATAAAACCATTTAGTTATGACAGACTTGTCATTATTACTTTCTTTGTTAACCTTAACTTAGAAAAATTGTAGATTGAGGGGTACGTCCCATCAAAACATTTGCAATGGATCAGAAGGTGTGCAGCCAAACTCAATATTTAACTCACACACCTGCCTATGGCTCCAATAAAGCACATCATAAAGAGAGTTCCAAATAGAGCGAGTATGAGCTTGTCTAGCTTCCTCTCCAATGTACTTCTTTTGGAAGGAACGTTCATTGCATTCATCATAACCTGCAATGTTATTCCAAATGTCTGTAAAACAGTATCCATGAACAACTACAGAAGTAGAACATGCTGCAACAAGGTGAAACGACAACAAAATGTCCTGAAAGAGCAAATATAGTTCAAGTTATTTTATAAAGCTCGGTCCCAGAACATAAGTTCATCCACACTGAACAAAAGAACTCAAACAAACAGGACAGCAATCATCACATTCAACACCAGCAGTATTTCTAGTAATGTTATCTTGCAACCAAATTATTAGCTTCCACTCTAATTCCCACTTCTTTTTCCCATCACATGAATTTTGAAATATATTTCCGAAAATATTAAATGCTAACCAAAAATGTTTATGAATTTAGCCAGAAATAACATATTTGGTCAAAGTATTTCTAGGAATGTCATGAGAAAGGTCTAACACCTTAAGTCTGACGGTGAATAAAAGATTTGATGTGTTTTAGTGCTGTTAGAGCTTCTGATTTTAGCTTAAGGGCATAAATCCAAGTGAAGCATGTGGTTGTATCAACAAAGGAGATATAGTAAGAAAAGCCTTGGGATGATTTAATAGAAGCAGGACCCCACAAGCCACTATAGACTAGAGTAAAAGGTTCAGTATAAACAGTAGAAGGGAAAGATAGTAATCAGTGAGATTTACCAAGACAACAAGCTGCACAGAAGTCAACCAACGATTCATTACTGACTGGTATTACATTTTTTAAATACAATTTTTAGAGGTTGACTTCTGTATTCAAAACTAACATTTACATTTGATTGAAAAACAAAAGTATTACAAGAGAGAATACAAGGATTATTCACAGGTTGACTATCTGAATTAGATACAACAGTGTTACATGTTTTTTTTTTGGATAAATGTTACATTTATTGTTATTACAGAAGCTAGAGGACACAATATTAGCACGAAAAGAAGCACTAGTGGAAAGCTGAAGACCACTAAACTTTTACAATTTGTCTTGTCTAACGTAGCCATGAAGAAGAATTTAACTAGTGACCTGGGATTTTGCATAACAGAAATGAGGGTAAACTCAAAATAAACATGGTTATCATCATCAGAGAGCAAATTTGCTCACACTTATTAAGTTTTTGGTTATAGATGGAACAAGAAGAAAGATTATGCATGTGCGGGGTGGTGTTAGAATTGAAAAGAGAGGGAAATTTATTGGAGCCAGCAGAAGTTATTCGCAAACCTTGGCCATTACCAACAAAGAGCTGATTTGGTCCAGTGAATTGAGAGCTTTGGAGTAGGATTTAAGGATCCGTGGTTACATGGTGAGAAGCTTATAAGTCAGGGTACCAATCAAGAGCTAGTTGATCAAAGGAAGATAAAATTGGGGCTCAAGGTGATTGAACTAGTCCAAGTGTAGTTGAGTGTGAAAGTCCAGCAAGTTGTGACTGTGAAGTATGGAGGAAAAGATCAGAAAGATATCCTTGATGAGGATGGGTCCAGTGACGAGAAAACGAAGATTTCACCGGAAAATTCCGAGTCACCTGGAAAATTTGAGTCATCGGAAAATTCAAGTCGTCGAAGGGCCAGGTTAAGGAGAAAGCTGTAAACAGATAGCAACTTCATGTCGGCAGAGTTAGCAGGTTACTGGTGACCTGCCACCACTTCATTCGTCACAATTCTGATAACGACCACCATGCCAGCTAACACGTCCTTCCTGAGGAGGCTTACCTCAGCAATTATCAGCTTCATGCATCACATGTTGTTGGCGAGAACATTGATTGGTATACCCCTGTTCTGGCGAGTACTAAATAGGGGCAAACAGAGGTCCACTGTGAGCAACATTAATGGAGCCCATGGTTTGAGATGCAGCTTGAAACATTGAAGGCAATGATTCCTCAGACAACAACTGTGATTCCAGATCTTCAAATATATTTGAAGACTCTCGTCCACGGAAATATGTAATAAAAGGAGCATAATCCTCCAGCAAACCTTCAAGAACGGTTTCAATGAGTTCTTGCTCAAAAATTGGATCTCCGATAATATGTGTATCAACCTTCCCTTTTTGATTGATTTCGAGTTACAGACTCGAAAGAAAGAGATTTTTTTTTTTCTTTCCATTACTTTTTTTTTTTTCAATGACATTCAAATTTTCATTACCATGGAAAAAAAGTAATTGGATTGGTATGATCCACGGGTTACTCAAATAGGCATTCAAAAATATGAAAAATTTTGAAAAGAAACCAAATTCCAGATTCGATCTAGAACGATTTAGTATTTCTACATTCATTTCCATCCAATCAAAATACTTTCTAGTCATCTTTTTTTCCATCTCTATAATAACATCTTCCGATATATAATTCTTTATAGAGATATTACCCATTATATCAAATAACTTTTGTTTATGTGTATTGTAATTATAAGAAAATGCTTGCTTTTTATTTACTTGGAATGTTGATCTGTATCCAGAAATATATGAGTCCTTATTATCTGCATAATTAATAGATTTATAGGATAAAAAATCATATCCATTTTTTTTTTTTTTAATGTTAATGAGTCTACTTGTTGTTTTTTGTAAAGAATTTGTCGAGTTTTTTCATATGAATCAAATTTAGAGAAATCTTTATTTTGAGCCATATGACTTTCATTGATTTTACCTCTCCATTTTTGTGTTATTAATCTAGACCACCTGCTATCAACAAGAGCATTCAAACGAGCAAGATATTCTTAAATGCTCTCGTCATTCTTCTTAATATTTCTAAGCTTAGATCTGACTTGATTAGCCTTGGCCTTTATCACTGAATCGATGTAGAGATGAAACTTTTCCCAAGCTTGGTGTGATAGTTTGATATGAAGGATTTTGTTGATAATCTCTTCTAACATCAACGATTGCAGCCATGTGAGAACCATTTTATTGGTTTTCTCATATTCAACATATGCTGGATTCACTCTTTCGATCAACCAATCCTTCTCATATTCAACATATGCTGGATTCACTCTTTCGATCAATCAATCCTCTTCTGACTCAAATCTCAGGCACTTTTGGATGGATGAGAATTGTTCTACTTGATGAGCAATGATTTGTGCCTCGATTATTTGTTTCAAAAGTAGAAAATTCTTGGTGGTTGCTTCACCAAGAGTTGCGAATTGAAGAACCATAATGATTTAGGATCTCCTCAGGGAGAAGACACAGAATGAATCGTTTGAGTGGAAGCTTGAGCCATGATTGGACGCAATAAATGAATCAGGGCCCCAAGAACTAGAGCTCTGATACCATAAAAGAATGGGAAAAAACCAAAAGAATATGAGAGAGAAAAGCACGAGAGAAGGAAAATTGAGATTCTTTGATTATGATTGAAGTTAGAGATCTGAAAACCCATAGCAGTTTACGTATAGTACATGCAAGCTTGTTAAGCAGGCTTTATCAAAGTAACTAAATGTTAACAGTGCTAACTATCCAAACAGATGCCAGGTTGACATTGCAAAAATAAGGTGCACCCAGATTACTCTGTATGTAGTAGTACAGATACAAAGCTACACTAGTACATGTTATAATCGGTGTGGCCATCGACAAAAAATCATGGGGTGGCAGTAGATGGCGGAGAAAAGGCCACCAAAAAAACAACACAACAGTGGCACGAACCAATCTAAGAGAGAAACATCACTAACAGTGGCACGGTGGAAAGAAAGAGAGATGATGCAAGAAGAAACACATAGCAATAGAGTAGGGGTGTACCGCTCCAATTCCATGATGAAGTTATAGGGATTTATGTAGACAAGGAAAAAATGAGAGAACATAATATAAATAATATTATATAATAATGATATGGGACGTGTAATGTGTTACAAGCTAAATAACACTAATCCTTGTTTATACTTATTGTCATGAACCAACTCTCCCAAAAGCTCAAGCTATTAAGTGAAGATACATGAATGATTTTATACTACATCTCTACTATGCCCCCTAACAGAAGCTCTTTAGGCTTGAAGTTCATAATAGTTAATTGCGCCGCAATAGCGCCGCGAGCCGCGCCGTATGGGCTTGAAGCTCTTTAGCCGCGAATCGCGCCGCGCCGCACCAGAACGCAATAGCTGCCATTGCGATCGCATTTGTGGCCATAAAGAAAAATGTCAATTTTGTCCTAAATTTAAATGTATAACAGAAAAAATTTAAGGATTTTTTAGTCTATTCGTGTCCCTCTCTGTCACTTCTACTATCTCTGCCTTTAAAAAATGTTTCTTTTTGTCATTATTTCTGTCATATTCATATATCTATTTCGCTATTTCCGCAACCGCAACCCGTTATAATGCTGTAGCGTTTTTCGGGGTTGGCCGCGACACGCCGCAATCCGCATTTGATAACTATGGTCTACAATGCACAAGCACACCTATCCAATGATCAAATTCAACATTTTTATTAGAGAAATGGGGTCAGCAAGGATGGAACTCTAGACCATTTGGTCATAGAGGTTTTGACACCATGTCATGAATCAATTCTCCTAAAAGCTTAACTTGTTAGGTAAAGACACATGAATGATTTTATATTACATCTCTAACTCTGAGGGTGAGCCTGGAGCAGTGGTAAAGTTCTTTTGTGACTGAAAGATAAATAGGGTCCAAATCCGAGGAACAGCCTCTTTGCAATTATGCAAGGGTAAGATTGTGTACAAAGACTTCCTCCCACCTCTCTAGTTGGGGTTTAACGGGGAGTGGTATCTCTAACTCTAATAGTAATAATAGACTCCAAATCCTAATTAAAAATGAAACAAATCATGGAATAAAAAGAAATAAGAAAACTATTCCTAAAAGATCATTTAAGATACTCTAAACTATTTCAAGATATTATGAAATATTTCTTTATATATTCTAACACTAATGATAAGTATGATATCATAACAAGTACAAAAGAATAGCAGTATGTCACTAGTAATATTTCAAAAAATCAATGCATTACTATCATTACATGTTTATAACTATCTTTTGACTAGATTCAGACTGAGGGCTAGAAAATTGATAGAGGTATTATTAGGCATCATTTTACAACTACGAACCTTTGTTTCATGTCCCGTAAAAATAACAACCCCAACAATATACTCTGTATTCCTGAGACTGCACCCCTGAAAAGGCAAGAGATTCAATAAGTCAATGCTAGTTCAGTTTCATAAACTAAGAGTAAGCTAATATCAGCATATATTGATGGTAAGAACAATATGATATTTAAAACAAGTCCAACAAAGAAAAAGCACTCCACTAACCCCATCAAATGCAACAATTATGGCAAGTATATGAATAAACACAGAGCTCACAATATCAAAATATACTCCAAACAGCATTAGAAGAAAAAAGTGTCACATACTCGCAACAAAATTTGGTTTGGACTGAGAGACAGTGTTTGCTTTTGAGTTATAAGATTTCCAGTAAAGGTATACAATGAATTGTTTGGTTGTTCACATTCAACTTCACCTGCAAATAGTGTGAAAACAATGTCAGAACTTGAATAAATAAACAACAAATCAAGTTTAAATTTATCATTACAATTGACACTCATCAACAGCAGCCTCAACTATGAACAGGGACCAAAACCCTGTTTTCCCACCCTTTTTGCCAACGCCCACTCATTTTCTTTTGCAGATTTTTGCAATTTTACTTTATAAAATCAAAAGGATTTTAGTGTAAGAACCCAGAAAAATAAAATATTGAACTCATTAACAATGGAGGCATAGCCACTTTTTACATACATTAATACAATATAAAATGCAGCAAATAAACCAGAAAGCCTCAACTCCCCCTCAAACCAAATACCTATAGGCTCAAGAGTTCCCTAAAGGTCTCTCATTTCTCCACTAACCAATTCTGAATACATGAATACCTCACACTCCCACACCCCCTACTTATATCCTATTATTTAGGAATATTCTAGAATAGTTTCCATAACAAACTAGCTAATTCACTAACTAATTTTGCATTGCTAAACTTGGACCCACTAATCCTAGCCCATCAATACTCTCCATTCAAAATTCACCTTGTCCTCAAGGTGAGGAAGATGATAGGGGATGTAATTGAACATCCACCAAGGTCCCATTGCTTGAAACAAATTCCCCTAATTATACTTGAAGCTGACACGTTGCTTTTGTATCCAGTTGCGCCATTGCAGATTTTTGTGCCTTTGTTGTCTTCTAATGCTAAGTTTTCTTCCACATATTTGGGCACAAAATATGTTGTTTTCTTTTGCATTTTTGATCACTGAAGAAGCTTTGTTTTCCTTGGACGTTCTGGCCATGCAATAAAGCCTAATTGAAGCATCATTAACCTCTGTGGGCCCATGCAGCTCTTGGACCATTATTAATTTCAGGACCCAATTATTAAATTTTATCACTACAAGTTTTGCTTGGTCCAATATACCTGCTGAAGTAATTTAAATTGATTGGATAAAGCCTATTTTGCTTCTTGTCAGCCACCACATCTTTTGGGCCAAGCCCAAAACGTTAAAATGGAAACCCATATAACAAAATTCCAAGCTTCCTCTCTTTCCATCTCCTTCAACCCAATCAATCCCCGTACGATGAGTGGTCCTATGCTTCCATTCGATCTCTCCCTCATTTGGCGGCCACTTCTGTTGCAAATTCTAAAGAATCAAACTGCCGTCTGTCGCTTGTGGACTTGTTGTCAACGACTGTAGTATAACCTTCTTCTTTATGTCTCTTTTACGTTGCTGATCTATTTCTTCTGCACCTTCATCTCCTTCTTCGTCTTCTTCCCTTTCTTTGGGTTGTCCTTGGTCAAGCACGTCTAACCAGCAGCATGTTTGCGTCAGTGATCTTCTCCGGTGAGCAGCAAAACCGATGGTCTGAACTGCTTGTGTTGCCGCCCCTGACTCCGTTCGTGGTCGTAGCCACAAGCGCGCAGTCTCCCTGTTAGTTCCAGATCTGTTCGCGCATGCTTGTATCAGATCTGACTTCTTCTTCTTTTTCCTCTCTGTCTTCTTCATCTCCCTGCGCTTCTTTTCCTTTTTCTCCCATTTCTTCTGCATCTTGATTGTTGTTTCCTTGGCCTGCTCCTTCTTGGTTTCTTTCTTCTTCATTTTCGTCTTCTTTCACTTCTTCGATTTCTACGATTTGGTTTTCAACCTCTGATTTTCCTTTTCCATCTCCATCTATTTCTTCTGCTGCATTTTCATTTTCATTTTTTTTTTTCTTTTTCTTCTTTGTTGACTGATGCTGTTGTGTCTTCATTTGCTTCTTCCTTTGCAATTTCAGCCTCTTTTTCGATTATTTCTGCTCCTTCCTTTTCTGCTTTATCGATTCCTTCTTCTACTTCGATTTTTTCTGCATCTTTGATTTCTTTTTCTTCAGCTTCTTCACACTCTGTTCTTCCCTCATCGTGAACTCCATCCAGAATTCGAATGTTGTAGCGCTGATCCATTACATCCTTGAGTCTCCGAATTGTTTTTTGCAATTGACGGATAGCATCTTCCACTCCTCCCAATCTTTCTTCCCTCGCTCGATCCATGCTGCCTTCCACTTTTGTGATTCTGTTTTTTTTTTTTTTTGTATAGATTTGGACCAGAAGCACTCCCTAGATCGGAAATGCTATGATACCAAATTGATGGAACCCAAAGAAATACAAGACTGAATTCATTAACAATGGAGGCATAACCTCTTTTTACATACACTAATACAATATAAAATGCAGAAAATCAACCCCATGAAAGCCTCAACTCCCCCTCAAACCAAATACCTAGGCTCAAGAGTTCCCTAGAGGTCTCTCAATTTCTCCTCTAAACAATATTGAATACATGCATAAAGAAACCTCACCCTAAACATCTCTATATATACTAATTCCTAATTAATGGACTTGGTTACTTTATTGAAGGCCCAACACCCTCCATCTATCAAAAAAACCCAGCATCCCCACCCTCTTTTCGCACATCAGTGTTCTTCCCGTCCTTTTACAAGCAGCCCCAGGCTCTATTCTCAGGTCTTTGCTCTGTCTGTTTTGCCCAGCTTAGTCTTTCCCAGCTTCGAACCGCATGAAAATAGATTAGAAATGCAGGAAGAATGGTAGGGAGAAAATATAAACAAGAGAGATGGGGAAGGGGAATTATGCTATTATGTTATGAGAAGAGAGAATGCACTAGGAGAATATCTCCCTCACAAGGGTAATACCCTACAATTGAGAAACCCCAGATAACAAACTATCATTTTAGTCTACTCTGTTCTGTACAACTCTCGCTATTTAAGCTCTATTTCCTAACTAACTACTGTTTTAACCAATTGTGTTAACTAACTAACCCACTAACTCCTTAGTGTTTATTACTCTTAGAATATACCGTCCAAAGCTTATTCTCCTTATTAGGAATTGGCTCGTGCCTAACAATACCACCCACTACAGAATCAACTTTGTCCTCAAGGTTGAAGTCCAAAAGCTGGCTCGGAATGGTTGCAACATCCTCCTAAGTGGCTTCCTCTGGAGGGGTTTGTTCTGCCACTAAATCAAAACCAATTATGCCTTCTCCCCATGCTAGGTAATTATGCGAGCACCCAAAGTCTGAACCGTATAGTAGAGTACTGCATAAATGTCTCCTCTGCAGGATGAATCCCCACTGCCTTCTTAAGCTGAGATACATGAAAAACTTAATGTATCCAAGCTTGAGGAGGGAGTTCAAGCTGAAATCAACTGGACCAATTTGTCCAATCACCAAGCAAGGGCCATAGTAGCAAGCAGCTAGCTTAGGATGCAAACGGGAGGCATGGAGCCTTGATGGTGGGGTCTATTTTTAAATAAACGCGATCTCCTAGCTGGTCTGTGCAAGGTTACTTGAGCATTAGCATAGTGAGCCATATGGGACTAAGCTTTGGTCAATGTCAACCATACTGAACAAGTCTTGCACCACCCTCTCTACCAAGATTTCTCGTGGGATAAATCGCGAAAGAGATGGTGGAGGTCTACCATAAATGACTTCAAAACGGGTGCAATTTGTTGAGATAAGGAAGCTGGTATTATACAAGTATTCAGCCTAGTGCCAAAAATCACTCCAAGCCTTAGGTTGCTCAGAACTAAAGAAATGCAAGTCTCTAGAGTCCTACTCAACACCCTGGTCTATCCATCCGTCTGAGGATGATAGTGCCGTCTTCAATGTCGTGCCCTGTAAGCAAAATAGCTCTTTCCAAAAGGAGATACAAAATTTAGGATCTCTATCACTGACAATAAAGATAGGGAGACATCATGTAGCCCCACTAATTCCCTGACAAAAATCTCTGCAATGACACGATTTAAATAGGGAGGTTTGATTGGGATATAATGCCCATACGTGTTGAAGCAATACACCACTACTACAATAGCATCATAACCTTTCGACTTAGGCAATCACACAATGAAATTCATGCTTAACTCCTCCCAAATGGCAATAAAAATAGTAAGGGTTGTAGCAACCCAACTAGGGAAGAAGCCTGGTACTTGCTGCGCTGGCAAATGTGGTATGCAACCACAAATGCAGTAATGGTCCCTTTCATCCCTATCCAATAAAAGGAGTGAGCCACACATCTGTAAGTTTTGTAGACACCTGAATGACCACCAATAGGGGAGGCATGGAATTCCTATGGTAGGGTTGTGATACAAGCTGCAGAAGCACAAAGAAGCAATATCCCTTTATAATGAATTCTTCCATGCTCCAATAGTCCAATGTATAATAAAGGTGGGAA
Source organism: Gastrolobium villosum (assembly GCA_032173675.1). Lineage (NCBI taxonomy): Eukaryota > Viridiplantae > Streptophyta > Magnoliopsida > Fabales > Fabaceae > Gastrolobium > Gastrolobium villosum. Next base: position 29,421 of record JAVKPL010002899.1, read on the forward strand.
TTAGGGTCATGTTGAAGATTCGCCAAAATTCTAGCTAAAACTAGATCAGCCTTAACTTTCTCATCAACAACGGAAACTTCCTTCCAAAAAGATCAAGAAATGAACAGTAATTCATTCTCATCTTCCTTTGAAAAGAGAGCATCCGCTACCCCATTCTTTGTCCCAACCTTGTAAAGAACTTTGGGATACACCATCCCAAAAGCTAGCTCAAAGGGTGGGAGTGCCCAAAGCCTTATAAACTCCACATTAGTTGCTCATACAACCAATGTGGAACTATATATCTCAACACGCCCCCTCACGCAAGAGCCCATTGGGCTTGAAGAGTGGATTATGCAACAGGCCCAACCTACCTATGCTAAGAAATTCCACAAGAGAAAGCGAGGGGCGGCGAGGATCGAACACTAAGACTTTGTTTGATTATTGTTTTCAAAAACATTTTTTTAGTTTTTAGAACAAAAAAAACTAAAAAACTCGTTTGGTAAGACCTGTTTTGTAAAAAATGTTTTGAAAACTATATCTGTGTTTTTTTTGTTTTTAGAATCAAATTTAGAGAACATGTCTGAGTTGTTTTTGTTTTCTGTTTTGGTTTTTAACTTTAAAAAAATATATATATATAGAAAACAATTGTTTCCATAACTATTTTACAAAACAATTTTAAGAACAAAAAAACCAGAACACAATCAAACAGGCCCCAAGGCTCTGATACCATGTAAAGAACCAATTCAACCCAAAAGCTTAAGCTGGTGGGTGAGGGTTTTTTAATGGTTTTTATATATCTCAACACAAACTCATATGCCATTAGCTTTGCCAACCAATTCTGCTGATTATGAGTGGTAATCTGCTGCTCCAACAAATAGTGTAAATTTGACCAGTATACCAGTAAACCTGTGACCAAACAAGTAGGGTCTCAAATGCTCAATGGTGAGGTCTACTAGATCGAATTGTACTTCTCCATCTGAATCCAGCACCATTCTGAGAAGATTAAAATCATGGGGACAGACTCTACTTCAAACACCTTCCTCAACGCCTTAGAGGATACCACAGCCTAGTTAAAAAACTATCATTTCAACCTACTCTATTGTGTACAACCCCCACTATTTAAGCTCTAACTCCTAAGTAACTTCTTCTGTGATCAATTGTGTTAACCAACTAACCTACAGACCCCCATATTGATTATTCCTTCTAGAATATAACCCTTCAAACATTATTCTCCTTGTTAGGAGTCAGCTAATGCCTAACAGCATAACTGTTTTTTATATGTGATGATGTACACTGTAATTTTTCCCCCTTATGCTCCTTGACTTTGTTGTTAACTAGTTAATAATCCTTTAGATTGATTGTGATTGTACGTCTAGACTACGGCCTTGGATTATTAATGATAGAGATGTCTTTAATTTGGCTAATTTTTTATTTTTAGTATATATGTGTGGTATAAATTATTAATCTTACATTCATAGTATTTAGTAAACCAGCCACTCCCGCTATCTTCTATCCCATTATAGCATTTTTAGGGTTGACCACTCTGTGCTGCTGTCCAGATTTTGACAATTATGATACCCAAATTGAACACTGCCATCTGATTGGAGGATCTCTATTCAGCATGATATATGACACACTCAATTACACAATTTTATAATAGTTTTACTCAGCCTGAATCCACAACTGATCTGATGCTGGAAAGGGGAATGTGAACATGAACATTTGAACACACAAATTGCATAAAAAAAATATTACAAATTTGTAGCTACAATGAAGGAAGATAAACAAACAAGAAAATTGGAGTAAAATAACAATGAAAATCCAGCAGTAAGTACTTTCTCAAGTAGTTACAACATATCTACAAGAAACTAATATACCATTTCACCAGCGAAACTCCCATACACAGAAGAGGGAGTCACTCGAAAAGATGCTATACATTTCTGTAGTCATACGTATTAAATTGGAAGCAGAATTACATCTCAAAGAAATCAAGGCATGTAGTTAGTCCATAGTAACATACACAATGGACTGATTAAATGCCAATCGCCCAATCCTTGTACTAATAACTCAGTATGAACCAAAATTATGATAACGCAACAAAAATTTTACTATAAATGTTTAAGAGAAAAAACAGATTAAAAAATAATTGAAAGGTTGACAACATGTATCCTCAAACTTAAAATGGACATACGTAAGATCATTCATAGCAAATTTAAAAAAGGTTAGTGGATCTGTAGAATTATAGGTTAATCAATAAAAGATATAAACCTTTAAACTCAGAAGCCTTCTCTGGAGTCAGGTAATCCCAAGTCTTTTCCAATGCTTTCCTAATCTTCAAATTGGTTTCCCCATCCAAATTAGCGGTCTGTCACCCAAACCCAAGGTAAATATACTGCAGACACTGCTAAAAAATTTCCCAAAAAAACTCATACGAGATTGAAAAATATAAATAAATAAACCTCAATGTAGCAGACACCATCTGCATTTGTACTAGCCATGAAAAGCAGATCTGCAGGAAAGAATCCATCCTGCTTTACCTGCAATAAAGAAAAACTTTTAACTCACAGCAGGTATTGAATGTAAATAGAAACACCCACAATTCAACCATGACATTCAGATCAGGAGTACAAATCCCAAGGGTATGTAGATTACACAAATCTGCAAACCAAGCTAACAATTACTCCGAAAATCAAAGATTTACAAGATTGATTTCCTTTCACAACTAATCACTTTTCGTAGCGGTCAAAATTGTAACTAGAGTAATTTCTTTATTGCTTAAAGAGAGAATGAAGTCTTGTATGCAGATTGCAAAGTCTACCTGGAGAGTGTATAACTAACTATGCAACCTAATTTAGCAGTTTTAGAGGTTCGATATAACAAAATGCAGAAATGCAGAGAAGTATTGAAAACCCCATAATAAGATGATGGCAGTTAAATGAAGAAAAACAAAAAGATTTCAAGGAGAAAAATGCTTCAAGAAAGACTGTGAAGTCTAGATGCAGAAGCAAATTTGATGTGGAATGAGATGGCTGCTTGTACCCAGAGAGTGGGAAGTGGGGTGTTGAAACACAAAGTGGAGTTTATGCATTTGACTGCCATAGACATGAGCACATTGACATTGCCACAACCACCAATCACTATGAAGTTTTGATGAGCACAAACGTCAAAGATTAAGCAAGAACAAAAAGCAAGCAACATACAAAAAGACATCATGAAAGCTTGAAGATCAAATAACAAATAAAGATCAAGTGAAGTATAAAGGATGATTCAAGCATCACAATAAAGATTCAAGCAAAGTCAGCATTTATCTTTTAGACTTTGTTGTATAGAATTATCATTACCTGAGCCTAGATGACATCCACAATTGCAAATACATGAAGACTTTACAAAAATACACTTTCCATGCATTAGGAAAGGTTTGAGTTTGACATATGAAATTATCACTTAGACACTTTCCTAGACTCATATGTGAGCTAGACAAGCACAAGAACTAGTTAGAATTTAGTTGGAATACATGTTACATATCGAACTAGCCTTCTAAGGTGCATTATCCAAATGCTTACCATGCATTATCTATATAATCAGTATCTATAGCATTCTCACCTTGACAATGTCTCCAACCTGCAACTTTTTCCAGGGCATAGACTCCCACTTCTGATCTTGCAAAACATCTATCATATTATTGTTTATGGACATGTCATTTTGAAAACGCTTCTGTTATACAAAAATCAAAAAAACAAATAAATAAGAAGAATACACACAAATTCTACTCCTATGAGGAGGGATAGAAAATTTACAATTAAGGATGCCATCCAAAAAAATAAAAGTACAAATAACAAAGTAAATGAGGAGGTCATAACCATATTTTGAAACAAAATAAGCATAATATTTTACAAACATGTAAGTTTATTGTATGATTAAATTCTTATTTCCACATACATATCTATTCAACATTCTCCTCTAACATCCTTAACTGGAACTTCGTATGAAATATCTGTCCGAAGGATGAAACCTGAATTGCCTTACCTCCAAAAAAACTTAAGTAAAGCATGTAAAAAAAGAAAGCAATGTGTAAGGAGAGTAATAAAATTTTCTTACCCAGTCCTCAAAAGCTTCCTTAATAAGAGAGACGAGAAGAACCAAAGATAGAGGAAGCACATTAGTTATAGGAGACACAGGACTACAACATCAGAAAATTTGTAATTAGAATTATTCTAACTTTATATAAATTTATAAAATTAACGGAAAAGTATATATGAAAATCATTCAGCATATCAAGTACATATTACTGATAATGACCTTCACAATGAATAAAGCATGACAAAAAAGCATAATGCAAGATACAAGAAAAACAGGATAAATGATACCATAGCAGTTTGATTAGAAGTTTATTGTAATAACAACAATGATTAAGTAATCACCATAACAATGTATTAGTTAGAATTCTGATACAGTAGGACTCTGTTAATAGAAGGCCACACTGCCAAGTCAATTAAGCTGAATTTAGTTGGTCAACTCCGTTTGGTGGTTTGCTTCTCCTTGAAAGAAGCTAAACAATGTAACTCAAGACATGTCCATGTTGGTCTCTGAATATTTCCATTGAATTCCAGATCTTCTTTCCATCCAAATATCATTTTTTCTTCTTCCATTTTCTTGTTTGATTCTGGTAAGATGTATGACAGAAAGCCACCCATCACTAGGGTGAACTATAGTAGGGGCCGTAGAGAATTGAACCACTTACAAGCCAAGGCCGTGTGCTTCCCCTTGGCAGGAGAAACTGTTACAGCAGCATTGGTGGGAGATGGGGGGAATAAGAGTGAAAAGAGGGAAAGGTGAGTGGTATGTTGAATGTATTGAGTTCTTTATGGGGAGATCAATATCTGGACTAATATCGTTTCCTTTTCTATTTTCGTTGTCATTATGTTTCTCACTGATATTAGTGATACTAATATGATATACACATTTCCAATCCAACTATTATTCGAACTCTATCTGATTCCTATCAGTGTGTCAATAAAGTAACAAATAGATATAGGACAACCATAATAATGAAGTGCTGGGTACAATAAATTGAATGAGCAAATTACATACAAGAAAAATCAATAAAATTCTAAAAGAAATTGTTAGAAATTCAACAAGACACCAAACAGATCTTCATAGCGAGCATTTCAGTGAATACTGCAAAATGCCAATTCAACCCAAAAGCTTAAGCTGTTAGGTCAAACTATATTAATTGTTTTATATATATATATATATATATATATATATATATATATATATCTAAAATGCCCCCTCACATGAGAGCCCATTGGGCTTAAAGGGTGATGATACATCAAGCTCATCCTACCTGTGCTAAGAAACTCCACAAGGCTTAATTAATTATTAATTAAATGGGAGGCGGTGAGGATCGAACCCGTGACACCGAGGCTCTGATACCATGCAAAGAGCCAATTCAATCCAAAAGCTTAAGTTGTTAGGTGAGGCTACATTAATGGTTTTATATATATCTAAAAAATACAACTTCAACCGACTTAATACTTTGTCAATCAAAATACTCAAGCAGATTTTCACCAAAAAAAAAAAAATACTCAAGCAGACAATGACCTGAGATTTTGAACAATTTAAAAATAAAAATAAAAAGGACCAAAACCTAGCTGTCTCGAGCTTAATTTACCCCACAACACATCATATCCCACATTTTAATTTTACAGCCTCACAGGTACTGTTGGCCACCGACTTGACCCTTAAACCGAACCCCATGGCTTCCAAATCACCCTAACCCTCAAATAACCCGATGAACCCTCAAACCACCAATTTCCACCATAAATTAACCACAGAAAACCCTGAACCTAACCCATTAAATCCTAAAACCTTTCACCGTCCTATATCAACCATAAATGCAGTACGAAATACAAACTCCCATATCAAGATCTAATGAGGAAGATCAACGTCCAATGTAGCTGTAATACATATACTCACTCTAGTGAAAAGTTCCTAATTAGTCGAAAGCTACTACCACTGAAATCTGGCAGATAGCAGTCAACTGAAGAAAATAATTTTTGGTGAAAATATAAGATGGTACTGTGCCCCTCTAGTTGGTATGCTCTTTGCTCATGAATCACAATTAAGCTTGCAAGTTGCAAAATAATCCTCTAACATTGAAGTTGATTAGCATTCACATACCTAATTGGTGTGGTTGACAAAATTGAGATTGTAAGAAAGTAGAGATTAGCCACCCGTCTGAACTGCAGGACAAACAGGAATTTACATCTTCTGAGTAACATAAATACATATATAAGGTGGCAAATGATAGACCCCATCATTTACAAACATGATTCACCCTCAATCAACAATAAATTAATTTTGACAAAAACTAATGGCAAATAAATTATAGCACATATTGTTTTAATTGGACATATTGTAAAGCAAGATAAGAACCATTTTCTTTGATTGGGTGCAAATAATCCAAAACGCCATTTGACTCCACACCCATGATTTTTTACCAGTATGAAAGGAAGAATGATAATTTAAGAGGAAAAAAAATGCTATAAAGAGGTGGTAAAACTAACATAGTCAAAATCACATGGCAAAAAAAGAAAAAATTTGCTCCTTCACTAGTTGTGTACCCTCAAGACACACATCAATTAGAACAACTAACCAGGAATATCTAAAATTTATTATAAAAAAAAAAAAAAAAAAAAAAAGTTTACAAAATATGCCAAATGGCCTCCAACATAACAAATCATAAAGACCAAAGTATGCCATCTACAAGAGTAAACAATGTGCTTTCAAAAAACTACTGCATAACATAGTTTCCAAAAAATGTAACAGCTCATGTAATGGGAGGCAAAGCTCATACTTTTTGAATACTAGAAATCAAATGCATCTTACATGCTCTTCAATATCAAAAGCTTAGTGTAACTCACCTGTTCAAATAATCCTTTTGGTATAAAGGTGAAAAAGTTGTATTTTGTAGTTGATATTGAATTCCCCTGACATAATAGATATTAACTAATCAGAATTATTTAAATCTAGGTATGTGAAATATACAATATAATATCACACATGGAGAGGAAATCCAATATTTATCGAAGCTTGCAGACAAAGATTAATAAATTGATCTAAAAGTATATGCATAACAGTAGAGATACTAGAGAAACAGAAAAAATAACTAATTTGATTTCATATTGATCAATTAACAGTAAGGCAAACTACATGATGACTCCCTTGACTGCAGCTCATCCAACATCTATCTTATTAGCTTAACTTTTTTTTTTTCAAATGTATGACCAATAAATAATGGCAATGCCAGCCATCACAATTTTTTTATGTAAGTTCATCCATCCTAGAAAATCTGAAAGATCAAAACTGATGGAAACCCTATTTCCTTGTCTTGGAAAATAAAAATGCTCACCTATAAGATATATTTTAAGCTTCACAGATTTGAATCTCTCTCGTATCAATACAACACTTCAATAAACTTAGTTTAAGAATTCACGATCAAACATTTGCAAGTCTACTCCATAATGCCTATCTCATTTAGAGCCTATTTGGTACATCTTTTTTTTTTATGCCAAAAGCTACTCTTAAGCTAAAGTTAAAAAAAGAGCTTAAAAAATAAAGCTAAAAGTTGTTTAGGGTAAAGGATTTGAAGAGGGGACATGGAATGATTTGTCATTAGGGTAAAGGATAAATAGAATAAGAGTAAAACTAGATAATAAAAAGAGGACTTCAAAAAGCTGGCCTGCATCTTAAAAAAAAAACCTCCTAAAAGCTTTTGGCTTTTCCTTTATTATTCATTATAATAAAAAAGCTCTGTTTATATTAGAGATTTTATATATTATGTTTGACTAAACTTCTACTTTTAAGGATAAAAGAAGCCAAAAATAAGACCTGCCAAATAGGCAGTCGATAAAGCCATCTATACTACCAGTTCTAACCACCTTTTGAATAAATTTAATACATTCTTTTTCTATTTTTATTTCATGTATATGAGAGTAAATTACTCACTTCTCCTTCTACCATAAAAACCTACACTTTTTACATAGAAAAAACTCTAAAATTTCGTCAACTGCTATTCCTGCCATCGTGCAATGTTAAAGGTTGAGAAAAACAGAAGAGTGCATTCAGTTGGTGTAGTTGAACCTTCAATTTCCCTCCCTTTATTATGAAAACCTATACATTGTAATCATAAGAAAATGCAATAAATAACTCCAAAATGCTGTCACATTATTATTACACGTTGAAATTATAGGGATATAGATAGAAAAGGAGTATGAGAGAGAAAAAAAAAACTATGAATAATATAATACAATATTGATATATGGTGTGTGGCGATGTGCTACGAACATACGATATACAATGCACTAACACCTATTTATTCAAATACAAGACGCCTAATCCTAATTAAACATGGAAACAATTCAGGAAATATAATGAAATATGGAAATCACACATAAGAGATTACTCTAAAATATTATGAGATACAATAACAATTCTCCTAAAGTCAAAGTGTACTAAACTTAAAGCTTGTTACTATTAAACACACTAAAATAAAATAAAATAAAAATATAACACACAAGTGACAAGGGGAAGGGGCCCGAGCATCTGGAACAGAAGACAAATCCAGGATGCCTTTGGGACTGGAGATGTGGGCCAGACTACACTAGGACAAAGACAGGGCTACATTGCATATGGGACAGAGATAAGGGATCAAATTGCATCCAGAAAAAGGATAGAACCAAACTGCATTTAGGAAAAAGATACGGCTCAGACTGCATTTGATGGAGAGTATCAGAACATATCAAATTTGACTACCAAACATGGAAACACCACACCCCAAGGGAGCCAAACAGCTATCGAAGGTGGCAAACAGAAGCAAGGGGCACTAGATCTGACCGAAGATGACCAGGGAAGACAATTGGCAGAGGTGGTGGCAAAGTGGTAGCACGCGCTCCCACGCCCCGAGAAAGATTAAACATATAGAATTCAATGCCTGGCGCATGGCGATGCATCCCTTTTCCAAGAAGGACTAGAGACTAGCCATTGGCCAGGTTGGAGGAGGCATGGTGTGTTTGGTTGATCAAAAAACAGACTAAAGCACAGATCTAGGAAAGTAGCCACGAAAGGATAGAGAAAATGACAGTTGAAGAAAATCTTGGTTCAAGTGGCCAAAAATTTGTGCATAACCAACAAAAAGAAAAGAATCATGGAGATAGTGACATCATAATAACAGAGTTCCAGATTTAGTAAGCTCAACAGTGGAATAGTGATGGGACAGATCTCGAAGGATGTACTCCCTTGATACTATGATGAAATTATAGGGATTTAGGTAGAAAAGTAGGAAAAGAAAAAAACATAACTTTGAACAATATAATATAATATTGATATATGGTGTATAATGAAGAGGAGCCTTGGCATAACGATTGGTATTGTCGCCATGTGACCCAGAAATCACATGTTCAATTCATGTAATCATCCTCTTGCAAATGCAAGTCAAGGCTGTCTGCTATAAACCCACACAAAGGATCTGACCCTTCCGTGGACCCCACAGATGGTGAGAGCTTTATAGCACCAGGTTTCCCCTTTTGATGATGTGCTGCTAAATACACAACTTAACCCCTATTTATACTAATTCTGGACTCCCAATCATAATAAATATGAAACAAATCAAGATATATAATGAAATAACATAAACCAATCCTAAGAGACAATCTAATACTCTAAAATATTATTACATACAATAATAAGTACTGTGAGAAATTTCCTAGATATTCTAAGACAACCCTTGTTCAAGGTTATATGTTGAGAAAAACAAGATTTGAACACATTCATTTGGTGTACTTCAACCTTCAATTCAAACGGTTAGCACCAAAATGAACCTTCAAATGAGCTGCAGAAACTAATGTGTTCTTCACCTTTCCTGAACATAAATAAAGCTATTGCTGAACAACGAATAGGAATGGCTTTTGTCAACAAAATACCCACAAGCAGCAAAAAATTCAGAATCTGTTAGGCGTGATGGCATTTTGGAGTTTGCTGCAGCACTTTCATTTCAAAAATACAAGACAGCTTTGAGTATGGTCTCGGAATAAAGGAGAGATGCAGCAACATACAAGGGAAGGAAGAGTAATTTAGTCTCCATGAAAATTTGAATAGAAAAGGAGGCTCCCACCTTAACCTTATATCATCTCACCGCCAAAAACATTAAACATTTCATGAAAGAAAAGGAAAATGCAAAAATCAAGTAATCCATATTTCTATTTCTTATCATTCTATTTGATTGGCAACTAGCAATGCTTAACTGTCCGTTTGGATGCACGTCTCTGTCTCTTATTATGTCACTAAAAAGGCAATCCGCAAGCAACCCTCACACGTTTCGTTAGACCATCTTCTTTCAATCGATAAATCCAGTAAGCAGAACATCTTAGTTTATTTAGAGTATAGAAGTGCAAAACATATACACAGAGAGAAATTCTCCAACCATTTAGGAGATCAATTAAAACTCACTTGCTTAATTAATAGACATCTACTCACTAAAGTGGACCAAACCTTAATCTTTATTATAATCACAAATTAACATATATCAATAAACTAACTACTAACCCTACTTTCCATAATTAATAAGCTTACTCAAACAAACACTAAAATATCCTCAACCTCTACATAATTGGGCGAAAGCATAATTAACCGAAAATTAAAAACACGAATTGAACAAAAAAAAAAGTGAAGTTACTCGCAGTAAGAAAAAGAAAATCGGCAAGGATGATGATAGAAGGAAGCGAACCTTGAATCGGACGGGAAGGTTAGCTTCGCGATCATTGCAGGCTATGGTGCGGTGAGTTGGAGCTTGAGGTTGGACTCGCCCGAGTCGAACCGTTTGAGAAGGTACTCTATGACTCATCGTAGAACTCGATCGAGAAGAGAAAGAAGATTGAATCCCATCCCATCCCTTCATCCTACAATTTTCATGCGATCTCTTCTCTTCTCTTTTCTTCTTTTTCTCTGCCAATCGATCAATTCGATGAAGAATCTCAAGCGCAAGTGCTACCTGGGGTTGGTTCCAACGCTGAATGAAACGAAAGCAAAGAGATTCAACCCCCCATTTCCTGTTTGACGATTTTGCCCTTGTGTTTCTAATTTCGATTTTTGTTTCCTTTTTCGGAACCCGCGTTAGCGTTCGCAGCAGTGGTGCTAAATGCTAAATTCCCTCAAGCATTACGCTAAATTCACTCGTTAGCGTGCATCATCACGCACGTCCATGATCCACCTCGTTAAAATTAATTGAATAAATTACTGAATATTTTTATTAAATTTGTATAAATATCTTCTATTTTTTTCGAATGAAGTTAGTATTTTTGTTAATTTAAAGAATGAAGTTATTATATTCACTCCAAAGTTGTTTTCAATTGTATCTCCAAGATTGTTGATCATTTTCATGTGAAAGTTTCAAAATTCAAATGAATTATAATATGGTGGCTTATTATTATTTATTTATTTATTTATTTGTTAAAAGAGGTTGCTGACTATTATTATTTTAATAAAGTATTTTTTGAATTCTCAACAAAAACTAAATGACTCATTTTTTATTTTTTTGAGATAAAAAAAAAACCATCTATAATCTTTTTGAAATTCAAAATAGATTCAATTAGTCGAAATTATAGTTTCAAAAAACACTCACATTAGTTACTCAATAAAATTAATATGGATTTATTTTAAATTTAAAATAAATCACAAATAGACTTTTTATTTTTTAAAGAATTAAATTGGGCTTGAGAAGCCAAAATTACTTTAATTATTTTGTATAGCAAACGCATTCAGCTTGGTCATTTTGTTACCAGCACCTCTGATTTAAGACAATTTCATATCATATTTATTAGACCGAATGCAAAATAGGTTATTAGTTCAATTTATGATTTTTTGAAATTCAAAATAGATTCAATTAGTTAAAATTATAATTTTTTTGAAATTCCAAAAACACTTACATTAGCCACTTAATAGAATTAATATGGATCTATTTTAAATTTCAAATAAATCACAAATAAACTTTTTTCTTAAGAGATTAAATTGAAACTGGGAAGGCAAAATTACTTTACTCTAATTATTTTGTATAGCAAACGCATTCAGCTTGGTCATTTTGGTACCAGCACCTCTGATTTAAGACAATTTCATAGCATATTTATTAGACCGAATGCAAAATAGGAAGATTCCTTCGTATCATCCTTTTAAGTGGAGCAGTGTGCACCGGGACCAAAAAAATTTGGGTAGGACTGAGATAAGAAAAACAGAAAAAAAAAATTGAAGAAAGAGAATAGAAAAAAAAAGAAAAAAAAAAAACTTAATCCAGGTGGCGAGTTTTAAGTGAAAGGACCATGGTGGTCGAGGACCACATTAAAATATTCTCTTTAAGTGATTGAGATGGACAATTTTTGTGTTATTAGCTATTTGGTATGTAATTAAAAAAAAATCATACGGACAAAATAAAATTTATGATAATACCTATATCATGTTTTATGTGGTGCAAATTAAAGGTGAAATAAAGGGGTAAAGTGATGCTATATTTCTCTCTTGTCAGTTACAATTAGGGGTGGCAATTTAAGACACGACCCGCCAACCCAACCCGGACCCGACACGAAATTTTCGTGTTCGGGTCAACCCGTTTAATAAATGGGTCGTGTTCGGGTTGGAAAAATATAACACGAAAATATTCGTGTCGGGTCACGGGTCAACCCGTGAACCCGCTCTGACCCGCAAATATAATTTTTTTTATTTTTTCAAGGTTATTATGGTAATTTTATTGAATAATATAAAAAAAAAATATACACTCTAGGTTTTTTTTTTATTGAAGATTTTTTTTTGTTATATTGCAATCAGATTTGGTGCTTTTTTGGGGCGAGTCGTGTAATAAAAGGATCACACTTATATTATAAGATTTTTCGGGTCGTGTCGTGTCAACCCGCAGAAAAAGTGGGTCGTGTTCGGGTTGAGAATTTTGACACTAATAATTAATCGGGTCGTGTTCGGGTTGAATCTATTCGTGTTCGTGTCAGACACAGGTCGACCCGAACCCGACCCACGAACACGATTTGCCACCCCTAGTTACAATCTTCCTTGCTCTCCGCCATCCAAGTTGTTGGTCACCCAACCCTCCACCAACCAGGAGATTGAACATGTCACAGATTCTACACAATTTTGAAAATCTCTGTAACAGGAACAAGAATGCGTTTAAAGGATAAGAAGAAAGAAAGGGTGTTTCCAAAAAAAAAAATAAAAAAAAAAGAAAGAAAGGGTTAGAGAGAAGGAATACTGAATATTCGTATCTCATTAATTCCATTCATAAGGTACTTATGACATACTAATAAGATGGGTTACAATATTTAGCTATGACTTGGAAGTAATAAAACCACTTAAGTAACATAATAGCCCATTAGGTCCTTTTATCCCCCTTTTTACTCCACAACATAATCCTTTAAGTAAATGGGCCGATGCTTCCTCATCATATTCCTCTTCTGATCACTTATTGGGCCTGATTGATAAGCTAGGCCCATAACATTGTCTTCCCCTCGGAGAACCGACTTGTCCTCAAGTCGATATTGGCCCATTGGTCCTTGCTTATTGGAAGGACAGTGACCAAACTTTTGGTTTTGAATGGCCGTTGGAGCCACGTGGGTGGCTAAGTGTGGGTGTGACAGTGGGCAAACCACGGACGGCGGAGATGGCACCGACAGGTAAGGGTGAATCTGGAGCGTGGAATGTGAATCAGTGGTGGCGGCCAGCTGTGTGCCATGAAGGAGCTTCAACGGTGGAGATCCTGCCGATACGGACGAATCATCTGGGCCATTGAAAGTGGAAATCGAGCATTGGTCAGTTGAGATGACTTGTCTTTAATGTCAACAGTGGATAGTTGTCCCGAACACGCCTTCTCATTAAAGTTTCCTAGAGCTACACTTTCCTGAGTCAGTTGGTAGTCCCCATTCGTTCCTCTTACTCTAGTTCGCTCCAAGCGAGGAAGCTCATCCCCTGCGTCGTTCACCTGAGTCTCTCCATTACCCGGTTCGGTGGTCCTTTGTTCGTCTTCCTTCTTTTCCACTAAGGCCCCATTTACTCCCATGCCTGTAGCTGTCTTCTTGTCTTCCTCCGGCTGTCGTTCACAACCTTCTTTATGCAAAACCAGATCTTTATCTTCCCATGTGGAATCCTCCATTAGGAGGCATTGCCACTATACGAGAACTTGAGGGACAAGTTCCCCCCTTCTCCAAACCTGACAAGAACCTACAATGGCACACGGTGTGTGGATCAGTGGGTTCTCCATTGCTGTAGCGGGTAACTGGTGGAACTTGTACCCGTGGCCAGATCGAAAAGGTCGTAGCAAAGAGACGTGGAACACCGGATGAATCTTGGCAGTGGCTGGTAGTTTCAAACGGTGGGCCATAGTTCCCATTCTCTCTTCTATTTTGAACGGGCCATAGTATCGAAGTGCCAGCTTTTGAGATGATCGACGAGCCAAGGAAACCTGCCGGTAAGGCTATAACCGGACGAGGACTAAATCCCCAATGGTAAAGTTCCAATCTTTTCTCCTTTTGTCAGCTTGTGCTTTCATAACTTGTTGGGCTCTGAAAAGTTTTTCTTTTATTGTGCTGAGGACGGACATCCGGTGAGAAAGGGTGTAATCCGCAGCTTCGTTGGATGAAGACCCCAGACAGTAAGCGAGTAGGCTTGGTGGCGAGCGACCAAACATGATCTGATAAGGCGTTACCCCTTTGGAAGCATGAAAAGAAGTGTTGTAGTGATATTCTGCCAAGCTGAGAAATTTGGACCAACTAGATGGATGGGCATGGGAGAAGGCTCGAAGGTAATTCTGTAAACATCTATTCACCATTTCCGTTTGACCATCTGACTAAGGGTGGTAACTGGAACTAAAATGGAGTTTTGTGCCCTGCAGCTTAAACAGTGACCGCCAAAAATCACTGAGAAAAATAGGGTCTCGATCTGATACGATGGAATCAAGCATCCCATGGAGTTTGCCGATAAAGTCCCAAAAATTTGGGCAATTGATGTGGCTGAGTACGTGGCAAGCAGTGGAACAAAATGAGCTGCCTTTGAAAAACGACCAACCACCACGAGAATGGAGGTATGGCCCCCTGATTTAGGCAAATGAGTAATGAAATCCATGCTTAGATGTGCCCACAGAGTATCTGGAATTTGTAATGGTTGTAACAATCCCAGAGGAGGGTGATTAGGAGCCTTTAATTCTGACATGTCTCACATCTTTGAATGTATGCCTTAACGTCCTTTTGTAATCCTTTCCAGGTGAAGTTTCTTTGAATGCAATGGTGGCAAGCTTGGACTCCTGAATGGCCACCTTGTACCGAAGAATGGTAATCATGGAGGATATGATCAATCAAGGCAGAACCAGCTGGAATGAAGATACGGGAACGATGGAAGAGGATTCCATTTCTGAAACTCCAATTTGGCATAGTCATAGGATTGTTTTGTAATTGCTGTATAATTTGTGTAGAGTAGGCATCAGACATGTACTTGGACTGTAACTTATTGGTATAGTGAAGTTTCTATCCAGAAATGGCCATGAATTGGGGTTGCTGGTCCACAGTACCCCCAGTATACAGTCAAGAAAGGTTGTCTGCCACAGTATTGGTCTTGCCGGACTTATACGCAATAGTATAAGTGAATCCCAACAATTTAGATAAAAATTGTTGCTGGTCGGGGGTTTGTAGGACCTGATTCATCAGGTTGTGCAAGCTCTTGTGGTCAGTGCGTATCGTGAAAGGCGACCCAAGTAAATATTGTCGCCATTTACTGATAGCATAAGTAATAGGAAACATCTCACGTATATACACCGATTGACGTTGCATTGCCGGTGATAATTTGCGACTAAAAAACGCAATGGGTTTTTCCTTTTGTAAAAGAACCGCCCCAATATCGACCCCCGAAGCATCGGTTTCCACCACAAATGGCTCTGTGAAGTCGGGTAAGGCTAGAATAAGAGCCGACACCAAGAGGTGTTTGAGTGTATCAAACGCACGGCTAGATTGGTCCGACCATATAAAACCAGAATGAGATAATAAATCTATGAGTGGGGCCGCAACTGTCGCATACTTCTTAATAAACCTTCTATAATAACCAGAAATGCCCAAAAATGCTCTCACCTGCATAACATTTGTAGGAGTTGGCCACTGTGAGATAGAGGTAATTTTATCAGGATCAGGAGTGACCCCGTCACCCGAAATAATGTGACCCAAATAAGGGATCCGCCGCTGGCCAAAACCACATTTTTCTTTCTTTGCTAATAAAGAGTGAGAGCTTATAGTTTGAAATACAGCAGTTAGATGCTCCACATGGAGTTCGGAAGTAGGGCTGTAAATCAATATATCATCGAATCAGATGACCATAAATTTTCGCAGAAAGGCAACAAAAATGGTATTCATAGTGGACTGGAACGTGGAAGGAGTATTGGAAAGACCGAAAGGCATAACCACAAACTCAAAATGCCCATGATGCGTCCGAAATGTAGTCATGTGGATGTCAGAAGGGTTCATCCTAACTTGATGATACCTAGATCTTAAATCCAATTTAGAAAAGATAGTAGCTCCATGGAGCTCATCCAGCAGTTCATGAATTGTGGGAATAGGAAATTTATCCTGTACTGTAATAGCATTAAGAGCCCGATAATCCACACAAAACCTCCATGTGTCATCTTTTTTTTTTAACCAACAAAATAGGGGAGCTAAAAGCTGAATGACTGTGTTGGATTATGCCTTTTTGTAACATGTCAGCCACCAACTTTTCTATTTCAGTTTTTTGGTAATGGGGGTAGCGGTAGGGTCTCACTTGGACCGATTTAGAGTTGGGAAGCAAGTGAATGTGGTGATTATAATCTCGGTCAAGTGGTAAGGATGAAGGGTCTGTAAAAATATCAGGAAAGCCTTGCAGCAAAATAGGTATCGCTGCACAAGTCTCCTCAGTTGGCTGAGATGGTGAGAAATTGCTTAGGGAAGTAAAACACATCAGACACAATGAAATTGAGTCCTGAAGAAACAATTTGTGCAGCTGAGAGGGTGTAACTTGGCTGGAAGTAATGGCACCCACTCCTTTTAGTAACACGTGGGACCCCTGATGCTCGATTGACATTGTAAGGGCTGAGTAATCAGTTACAATAGGGCCTAACGTGGAGAGCCATTGCACTCCCAAAACCATGCCTGCTCTGTTTATTTCAATTACAAACAAATCAATAGTAAACAAGTGAGTTTGGACGTCCACCGTAACAGCTTTACACATGGCTGAGCATATAAGTGCATCACCATTGCGCACCTGAACTTTGAAAGGCTTAATAACATGTAATGTTAAACGAAGGTAAGAAGCCATGCGTAATGTAATAAAGTTGTGGGTACTACCTCCATCAATCAAAATTTGCACTGGTTGTCCAATAATTTTACCTTGCATTCTGAAAGAATTAGCTAAACGGTGCCTAAATAATGCGTTGAAACTAATTTCATGAGTATTGTCAGGAATTGTAGTGTCCACTGATTCCACTACCACTGGTTCCTGATCTTGGTCAGAAGGGATATCAGGAGGTTCATCCTCTATTCCTTCTAGGTATAACAGCATAGCACGTCCTTTACATCTGTGACCAGCAACAAACCGTTCATCACAATCGAAACAGAGTTTCTTCTCTCTGCGAGCTTGCATGTCAGCTGGGGACAGGCATTTGAAAGGTATGCTGGTTAAGGCTGGGGGATTTTTTTGGGCTGAGGTAATGGGCCGGGCAGGTATGGGTTGTGATGGACTAGGACGATTCTGCCATGGCCTTGTGGTTTGTGTGTCAGCAAATTGTTCCTCATATAAC
Organism: Gastrolobium villosum; assembly: GCA_032173675.1. NCBI lineage: Eukaryota > Viridiplantae > Streptophyta > Magnoliopsida > Fabales > Fabaceae > Gastrolobium > Gastrolobium villosum. The sequence goes on from JAVKPL010002899.1 coordinate 47,263, forward strand.
TTGGCAAATGCAAAAGCAGCGGTCACATCCAATGGTTGATGTACCAAAATTGCCAATGTGGGGTTTTAACCCAGAAATGAAAAGACTCTTACGAGTCATAGGGGTTAGATCAGGGACATGTCTAGCAAGTATTTCAAATGCTGATTGGAATTCAATGATAGAACCCGATTGTTGTAGTTTAGCCAAGGAACCCAGAGGGTCCTCAAATTCGGAAGGTCCAAACGTTGATGTAACGCTATGATAAAGGACTGCCAATCTGGAAATTGGCCATTGCTGAATAGAGCTTCAAACCAGCAAGAAGCAGGCATGTCCAAGTTAAAAGAAACCAGATCTAATCGATCCTGATCAGGAACATGATGATAACGAAAATACCTCTCCATGGCGAATATCCATGGCCTTGGATCTCCTGTGCCAAACCTTGGAAAATCGATTTTCATTGAACGTGGGGGAGGTGCTATGCGACCAGGTGCAGCACCAAGCAAACCGGTCTGATTGTTTGTACCCAGATTCGTAATCTGGTGTTGCAGCGTTTGTAGAAGTGTAAAAACTTCCTGGATCTGGTTATTAACAGTCCCAAATCTGTGATTCTGCTCCTCAAAACGCAAATTCTGTGAGTTTTCGATTGTTTCCAAGCGATGGTCCATCATTTGTTCCAGTGTTGTAAATTGTTGGTCATGGGCGTGGATCTGATTGGTAATGTCACGAATTCTGGTATTTTCTGCCGTAGTTCAAAAATCTCAACGAAAGCACCAATGTAACAGGAACAAGAATGGGTTTAGAGGATAAGAAGAAAAAAATGGTTAGAGAGAAGGAATACAGAGAAAGAAAGAGATGTTTCTGAATATTCATATCTCATTAATTCCATTCATAGGGTACTTATATGACATAATAATAAGATGGGTTACAGTATTTAGCTATGACTTGGACGTAATAAAACCACTTAAGTAACATAATAGCCCACTAGGTCCTTTTTACCCCACAACATAATCCTTTAAGTAAATGGGCTGATACTTCCTCCTTATACTTCTCTTCTGATCACTTATTGGGCCTGATTGATAAGCTGGGCCCATAACTATCTCTTGTAGCATTAACAATTCTAGATGGAGCTACTCTCACATCGACAATTAATAGTTTTATGAAAGCATATGCAAGTGCCATCATTGCTGCCAAATACATTTTTTGTTGGGTATTATTCTTAAGTTCATTGGACAATTTTATATCCAACATCTTATACAATTATACGGAGTTGGTTATGCACATGGAAAGATTCGGTTACCTTATACATCTGTCATTAGACAACTACCCGTAACACCAACTGTACAAATAACTATAAGACATACTTAATTTACTTCACAAAAATAATAAAGATAAAAATTAAATAAAAAATAGAAAAATTGTAATTTGACTTGACTTCTTGATATCACATTTTGAATTGAAGGTATGGAGTTCTTTTAAAAAATCAAAGTGTTGGCTAATATTAATTAATTAAAAAAATTAAAAAAAATTAATTAAACAATTCAAAATCAAAATGTAGCATCCTCCATTTTAGATAAAGAATATTATACGTCTTTACAAAAAAGAGAGAGAATATTATACGTTACAGTCTTAAATCTCATTCAAGAAATAAACATGTTACATTGTATCATATAATAACATCCCATAATGTATTCATATAAGACACATTAAGTAAATCCAATCAATTAAATCCTCAAGATATTAAGAAAACATTTACATTACTGGAATCTTTGTCATTCTTCTTTTGTAATGCCAAAAAAAGATAAAAAAAAATCATTGGCACAAAAAAAACATCAAAATATGTCTAATACTAGCAGAAAAAGCGCTTGAAAATTGACACTGGCGCTAAAAGCACCATTATAATATTATAATAATTAGAGCGCAGTTTATTTCGAGGATCGAATTATAATATTATAATAAAAATAAATAAATAAATATTAAAATAATAGTAATAAATATAATAAAATTAAAAATATATATGTGAAAATATTACATAAAAAATAAAAAATAAAAAAATAATATATATATATATATATATATATATATATATATATATATATATATATACAAAGCAACGAGAAAGCGCCCCAGAAGTTTAATTAGAGATTTTTTGTAGAATATATAAATAAAATCTACCTTAATAAATGATTACAAAAAATCTCTAATTAAACTTCTGGGGCGCTTTCTCGTTGCTTTGTAGAATATATATATATATATATATAGGGATATTCTTACAACCAAAATTTTCTACTACCAACTCACTACCTATCTAATCACCATTGGATCACCATTTTCTTTTTCTTTTTTTCAAAAAGTTTTTAGCATTCTGATTCAATGGTGATTAGATAAGTAGTAAGTTAGTAGTAGAAAATTTTGGTAGTAAGAATATCCTCCCTCATATATATATATATATATATGTGTGTGTGGGTTTTGCGTTTTATATATGTCATGTTGTAAGAAATTTGTAGTGTCATAATACTCTAATACATTTGATGTGGGTCCTACTCAAAAAGAAAAAAGAAAATAAGGTGGGGCCATTATTTTTTTGTGAGAGTAACATTTTATTACAAGTTTACTATAACATCGTGTATATATATATATATATATATATATATATATATATATATATATATATATATGAGGTAGGATCCTTTGATACCAGTGTCAAATGTGAATTTTGACACCTCATATGAGAGCCGTTAGATCAATAAAGATCAACGACTCTGATTTGTAAGCATATGACACCATTGATCTTTTTTGATCTAACGGCTCTTAGATGCGATGTCAAAATTGAAATTTGACACCGGTGTCAAAGGATCCTACATATATATATATATATATATATATATATATATATATATATATACAAAATCCTTTGATACTGGTATCAAATTTAAAGTTTGATACATTATCTAAGAGTCGTTAGATTAAAGAAGATCAAATGTGTCACATACTTATAAATCAGAGTCGTTGATCTAATGGCTCTCATATGAGGTGTTAAACTTTATATTTGACACTGGTGTCAAATAATCCTACATATGTTCTCCCGGGAGAACATAGATATAACATTAAACGTTGCTTTTTTCTCTCTCTCCTCATTCACTTTTCAGAACCTGTCTGCTGACGTGGAGAGAGAGAAAAAAACATATTTAATGTTATAACTATGTTCTCCCAAGAGAACATAGTTATAAATGGGTAGCTGTAGATAAGTTTATCTAAAGTGGTTGTAAAAATATTTTTTCCTATATATATATATATATATATCCACCCAATGAATAAACGAAAAACAAAGGAAAAGGAAGCAAAACATAGAGCAGTTATATATATATCCACCCAATGGAAAACGAGAAACAAAGGAAAGGGAAGCAAAACATAGAGCACTCGAGAGAAAGGAGAGAAGAGAGTAAACCGAAAAGAAAAAAGAGAAAGACAAAAACAGAAAAATAATAAGGAATATAATATTAAAAGGGTAAGACTTTCTCTTATTATTCTTCTTTTCAGTTATTCTTTACAAGTTATTTTTAGAAAGTTGTAATGCTGTAATTATGCCCAAATATTTTCTTAAAATTCTTCTTTTATTTAATATTATTCCTATCAATAGTTTTACCTTAATCTTTATTTAGTTTTAGATTATTTTACAGTAAGACATAATAATAAGAATTTATTTGGTACCAAATAAACATTAAGAGAATGTGTAAATTTAACTGTATGATACTGTTGTGAACTGACCCACAAAGTTTTGGGTTCAGATGGTTATAGGGTAAGAGATGCCTTATCTTGACTTGAGCTCCGCCAATTAGACTATTTCACATGCAGAAGTGTACCGATCGCATAAGTAATAAAGTAGTGAGTAGATTATCGTCTCCACAGGGATTGTAAGACAAGTACCACAATAACTAGTTCCCTTAAGTTGGACAAATCGATTGATTGATGAATAATCGTAATTTAAATTGCATAACAATAAAATTAAAAGACTTGTTTTTGTGAATTTTTCTTTAATTTGATGACAGAAATAAAGTATCAATGAGAATTTTGTGAAAATATGATAAAGGAATTGCAGTTAGGATACACTCACCATATGATCCCCGCTTGTCACTTTGGATTGATCTAAAACCACTTAATTATATAAAAACTCAGATAATTATCATCTTGAAATAATTAACTAAATCCCAATCCCTTGGTGATTCAATCCTTTAACCCTCAATTGTAATCCTAATCCCTTAGTAACCCCTCATGAGAATTAAGCAGTAAACCTGATAATTAAAACATCTGCGATTAACATACATTATTCCTAGTACGCATACTAATCGTTATCTTACCCCCTTTCGAGATCAGAGACCCCAATATCCCTATCTAGGGTTCTAACCCTCAAACTATTTTCAACTATCAGATTGATCAGGTCCAATAAAGAAAATATCAAATACGCACAAGGTAATGATAAAGAATTTTACATAAACAAGAGAAATCAAATCAATCCATTGTAACAAAGGTTCACATAAGGTTTGTGACCCTAACTACAATAAACAATACTAGTCAGACATATTCTTGTCTGGCAAAACAAAAGATGGAAAAGAAAATGTGAGATGATGATCAAAATTTGAGATGAAGAATTTCGATGTTGCTCTGAGCTCTGCCTCTGTGTTCTCCTTGTTGCAAAAGTTCTTCTATTCTTAGGGTTCAATCTCTATTTATAAAGCCTTTGACCTAATGGAGGCTTTTCTTTTCAAATCTTGTTTCTGATTCAAAATATCAATTGTCCGCATCGCCCACGCTGCTAGCGTGGTTCCCGCGCTGCTAGCGTGGTTCCCGCGCTGCTAGCGTGGTTCCCGCGCTGTGGGCGTGGGAGTTCTTGAAAGTATGGCGCTGATAGCGCAGTTGCCACGCTAGCAGCGTGGTAGCCTCTGCCAATTTTTCTCTTCCGGCGCTGCAAGCGCGATCACCACGCCAGCAGCGCGGTGGCTTCTGTCCAAAATGACTCCTTCACACTATAAGCGCCATTCCCACGCTCGTAGCGTGAACCTTTGGTTTTGCTTTGCCCTTTTCAGCTCCAATTTGTGCATTTCTCTTATGAAATCAACATAAAATCAGTATATAACCTCATATTAAGATATTTGACAAATTAACAGTGATTTTGTCTTTTCTTGCATCAGATTAAGTCACATTCTTCCTCTTTTTGTCTTAGAATTCCTTATATGCTGATCGCATATCAAGAGACCCACAAAATTGGGATTAAATTAGCTTCAGTTAAATATTACATAATTTGTTATTTATCATTATTTCTGATATTATTTCATTTTATGAAATTGCTTAGGAGAATGATATTTTTCCGTTATTACGGATGGAATGGTTATAGTTAGAAACAATGTTATTAAACTCGACCCGGTCATCGACCCAGTCGAGGTACTGGGTCACTGGGTCATCCAGTGGGTCACTGGTTCAACCGCATGACCCGGTAAGTATATGCAAACCTATAATTTATACTCAAATACCTGTAAAAAAAATTACCAATTCCAAATATTCTAATTTAAAATGCAATTAATTATATACTATTGTCCAACAAAAGATAAAACAAATATATAATATTTGTCTAGTTCTTAAACACTTAATATCTATCACAGGTTTAGAACAATAACTCTTGTTGATATCAAGAGAAAACAAACAAATCAAATTACTAGCACAAAAACATATAATTATGCCCACGGAGGCAAAGTTGTGTCAATTAATTCATCTTCTCCTCCTTCATCAAATAAATCCAAAGCTTGACCAACATTGCCTTCAATTTGATTTGCATTTTCCATGATGTTGTCTTGTGCCTCATCTTCATCATCATCATCCAAATTTAATTGATCTAAAACAAATATTATTTTTTCATGTAAGTTAGTTATTAGCATGAAGTGATCAAACAATCAAATAATCATAGAACAATAAGTAAACACACCATTATCATCTACAGTTGGTTGAATGGACATATTTGCAAGCTCATTCCGTAAGGTTTCCATTTCTTCAGCTGTTAAGTATGGTGGTGAATCCTCTAGTACCCAATTAGAATGGTACTCAAATTTTTCAAAATTTATTGGATCATAGATTTGATTCTTCAATTGATTCCTATCATACAAAAAAAAATTGTTCAATTTTCAACATTAGATATACTTGGAGAAATAATTATATAAAAAAAGTAAATACTCAATAATACCTTTGTGCCAGCCTCAAGTTGTAACGGACATAGACAAGATCATTAAACTTTTGGTGCTCTAATCTATTTCTCTTATTCGAATGAATATGTTCAAATGCACTCCAATTGCGTTCACAACCCGAAGCACTACATGTTTGACTTAAAACACGAATAGCCAATTTTTGCAAATTTGGTGCACCACATCCATAAGATTCCCACCATTGATCTAGAATATTGCATGTGATAAAATAAAATAGTATTAATATTATTCAGCAATAATAAGAATTAATGCTCATAAAAAAAGATATCAATGATAAGTTTTACCTGGCATCACGGTATTTCGTTCGCGTTTAGCAGATGACCTTCCAAAATCTAACTCAGCATTTTTGAATATTCTCATTTCACTTGTCAACTTAGAATTTAAATCAGGATCCCCATAAGCATATTTCTCAATGACATCTAAAAGGCCTGATGTTGTGAAATTGTTTTTCAAATTCTTCATCATTGTAACGACAACCTGGATTCAACCAATAACTAGCAGCATGAAGATTTTTGTGAAGCTGTGAATCCCAACAACGATCTAAGACTTTCAAGAAAGGCTCCACCTTCTTCTTGTTTCTTTGAAATCTCTTTATCATCTCCTCTCTAGCTTTAAATATAGCTTGACAAAGAAAACCCATGGCAGGTTTGTTTTCACTGTCAACAATACGTAACACACGAATAAGTGGCTCAGTAAGCTTCACAATCTCAGCACATTGTTTCCAAAAATTAGAATCTAAAACTTGTTCCACAAAATATTTTGCCTTGGCCTCTTTAGAATAAGTTGAGCTTGTCCAATCTCTAGAAGTTACCATAGCCCTTAATGCATCTTTTTGAGCCAATATGCTTTGTAATGCAATAAAATTAGTGGCAAAACGAGTAGGAGCTGGACGAAGAATTTCCCTTCCACCTGTATATTTTCTCATCAAATGCAATGGATGACAATGGTTATATATGTATTTGGTAATTTTGGCAGCATGAGACACAACAACACTTACTTCCTCTAGCTTTCCAATGTCATGTAACATCAAATTTATACAATGAGCAGCACAAGGAGACCAAAAAATCTTAGGAAACTCAGCCTCCAATAACCTTCCAGCAGCAACATAATTTGCAGCATTATCAGTCACGATCTGAACAACATTTTCAGGGCCAACATGCAACACTACATCTATAAAAAGCTTATACAATAAATTTGCAGTTTTAGAAGCATTAGAAGCATCAACCGACTTGAGAAAAATAGTTCCTTTTGGGCAGTAAACTAGAAAATTGATTAGAGTTCTCCTACAACGACCAGTCCACCCATCTGCCATAATAGTGCATCCTGTTTGCTTCCAAACAGTGCGATAACTCTCAACAAGTTTATTGACTTCTCCAACCCACTTATTTAACAAATGACCACGAACTCTATAAAAATTTTGACCTTTATACCCTAGACCCATGCTACAAATAGCATCAATCATTGGTTAGTAATATGATGAATTAACAGCATTAAATGGCACACCAGCATCAATCATCCATTTAGAAATTGCAAGGTCACACTTCTCCATCACTTCTTTACTTTGCAACACACTTTTTATGCCAGGTTGAGCTCCAGGAGTTGTTCTGGGCATAAAATAAGAACCTAAAGGATTAATACTCTTCCCCTTTTGAGATGTAGAAGGTGCTTTTCTTGATGGATTTTGTGGCACTTCATCAACTATTCTCACTTGATCTTCATTTAATGGATTACTATCTTCATATTCCTCTTGAACTTTTCTTTTTTTGTTCCTGCCCTCATCAATATTTTGCTTCATTTGAAAACGAACATCTACTGGAACTTTCTTGCATTGTTCAACTTGCCCTTTTTCTCCTGCCAAGTGAATCTTAAGTCGATTGATGCCGCCTCCCCTGATTATCTTATCACAATAAAGACATATTAGAGCAGTTTTTCCATTCTCTTCAACATGTTGTTTACAGTGTGCCCAACTTGGATAAGTTTTTCCCTTGTGTTGATTTCTTTGAGATGATTGTTGAGATGAAATTTCTTGTGAGACTGGTGCTTCAGATTCAGTAGATGACATATCTAGCTATATATCTAGCTTACCTGCCACAAATTATGGAAATGATATCAATTAAATTGAAAATAAAAGCTCCACCATGAAGCACATAACCAATAAGAATGAAAGGATGAAATGATATTGTTTGTTATTATTTAGATCATTTAAAAAACTAGATAGGAGTATTTCTCAATTTTTTATTTGTGGGTTCACAGGAAAGTGCCAAAGTAGAATCAAAGCTATTAAGCCATTTCAAACTACTAAAGTCCATGAGAAATGAGAACAAGCAAATTAGTGGAAAAATCAAAGACAGAGAGAAATGGTGAGTGGAGGAGTAAGTGTAACAGCTGCAATGGTTGCTGCTCAGTTCTTGGAAGTGGGCTTGAACACTCTAATCAAAGCAGCCACCAACAATGGAATGAGTAATTATGTTTTCGTAGTGTATTCAAACCTTTTGGCTCTATGCTTCCTTCTACCATCCACCCTTCTTTACCACAGGTGTGTACCCTTTTATTTAGGCTAATTAACTGCAAAGCTTTCTTTCACAAACTGTGTTAATAGAATGTTATTTCACTCTCTCTCTTGTTGTTCCTTGACACTTACAAAATTCGCAGGAAGAGAGCTCCTCCACCAATCCCAAGCTCAATTCTCTGCACAATATTTCTTCTTAGCTGTCTCATGTGTGAACAATAAAGTTAGCACCAAATTATTAGAGTGAATTAATTTTTTTCCTATGAATCTGAGCGAACTTGAGCTAGCTGTGCAGTACTGCAGTTCAGACTTTGATGTACAATGGTATAATGGGTCTTACATGCTACAACATCTGCTAGAAAGCCAACCCCATCTAGTAGGATAAGATTGATTGTTCTTAGAAAGCATCTGCTACTAAACAATAGCAACTTTAGCTACAAAGTGGAATAAAATTATAAAACTTGTAATGCAATCAGATTTATACGAGCTTCTTCCACACTTATCAAACAAATTATACTAATGTAATTTACAGATTAAACAGTAATGCAATTAGATTTCCCTAGAATTTGTACACTCATCAGTAGTCAGTGCAAGCCATCAAATTTACAGAATCATAAAAAAATATGGGTTTAATAGTTCTGTGATCCTAACTCTCACACTTAACAGATCTAGGAATCTAGCTAATTACAAATCCTCCCAGATGCTAGCATTATGAGCTCCTTTTGAATCTTATATCTTAATGCACAGATTTTTTGTCCAATTTTTATTGACCAATGACCACTATTACCCAAATGGCCATTAATAACGCAAAGTGAAGATCTAAACAAAAAAATGAACATGTTGACGAACAAGTTACAACACCGAGTACCGACACACAAAAAAAACATGCATAAAAGAAAAGAAAAAACGCAAAGTTAGGGAACCTTACCAGAAGAACTTGCTCAATGTAGTTTGCTGATCTCAATGTCTCGCTGACGAACAATGCGTGAGACTTGAGGGTTTGAGACTAGCTGATTAGGAATAAAGCAAGTCAGGTGGTCATGTGACGACGTCGTAATGTAATATTAGTTTTTTTTTTTTTAATGAACACGCATGACCCGTCCGCGTCACCGGTTCTCCTAAAACCCGGCCGGTTCACACCGGTTCGTAACAGTTCCATGACAAGTCCGATCCAACGTACGACCCGAACCGGTTTAGTAACCAGGTCACCGGTTTCCGGGCCGACCCGGCTGGGTCGGTCCGGTTTTGATAACATTGGTTAGAAAACCTCAATATTGTTGAGATTTTTCTCACGATATTTATTTGTATGCTAACCTTTCCAGACAACTATCATGTCTAGCCTAACCTTGTTTAGAGAAGGATGGACTGTTACTGTTTATCTTTATGAAGACAGATCATAATTTTACATGGTAATTGAAAACCAAGGAGCTGTAGCCATATTCCATGTAGATAGTGTGAAGGCTTATACTTATAGGCTAGATTAAAATGAGACTTATGTATTGTATAAATTTTGTAACTTTAGGTAATTTGGAATGTAATATATGTACGAGAATAATGTAAAATAGTTTTAAGGTATAGACTTTATTGTGAAATATTTAGAATGTTATGTACTAACTCACATCCATGTAAAATTAATGAAGGATGTTAGTACAACTGTTTAATCCTCCTAAATTTATTTTGAATTATATTCTTGTTATTAAAATATAATTTCAGAAACAATGTGGTATTCTCTATACTAAATAACTATAGAGGATGTTACATCTTTTCCTTTATACATGTCTCTAGAGAGCCCTTTTGGTGGTGGACAGGATATGATAAGAACGGATAGGATAAGAGAGTTGGATAAAGATAGAATACGGTATGGGGCTGATAACCTTATATTATGTCATATATTTCATGTACCCTAGATTAGCAATCTGATAGGATTATGTTATCCTATCATGTGTTTGAGGTGAATCAGATATCATCACGATATGATATAAATAGACTAAAATACCCTTTTTAACATAATATCGTATAATTTATTAAAAAATTAATTTTTAAAATTTATTTATACAATTCTAACAATTATAATTTTAAACAAAATATTTTAAATTAATTTTTTCATCCTCTATATCGTATGTACCATCATTCAAAAATCGCAATTCATTTAACTAATAACTTTTGCATAATTCAAAAATCATGTTTTATTCAATTCAAAAAGGTGTAGCGATTAATGGTTCTTTCATTCGCTAAGCAGAAACTTTGGTCTGTAGGTAAATTTAACTTATAATTTGGGACTTAGAAGGAGAAAGAATAAACAAAATATATGCAACAAATACAACCATAGATGTTTCAAATCACTATAAGAAATACATAATACATGTAAAATTACAAAACATAAGTAAAATTGCAAATAAAGAACACTAAAACCAATTTATATGTCTATTAGTTAGCCATTCATTCCATATTTATGTTGCTAAATTCTCACTCCAAGCAGACCACTGATCACTAGCCTCAATTGTATTGATATAATCATCATCACCGGTTTCTCTTATGCTTTCGTTGAGTATTTGTGTTTCCAATTCTGCATCTAATTGTGCTTCCATTGGGTTAATAGACATTTCTCTTCTAATAAAGTTATGAAGAAGGAAGCAAACAATTATTATGCGATTTTGGATTTTGATGGGATAAAGGATCGACTTCTAAGTATAGCCCAATGCATTTTTAACTGTCCAAATGTTCTCTCTATCACATTTCTTGCCATGGAATGTCTCATATCGAAGAGTTCTTCCTTATATGTTGGTGGTGCATACTCATATCTCCATTCACTACAATGGTATCGATAGCCTTTATATGGAGCAAGAAATCTCTCACAATGTGTAATATACTTTAAAATAATTAAATACAAAAAACATAAAAACCTAAACTAAAGTATAAACATCAACTAGGCCCCTTACTGCATAAATGCATGAATATGCAATACAAACCTCTAAAGCCATACCAATATCATATCACCAGCAGGAAGAAATTCAACTTGATAGGTCACAAACAACATATAACACGTAAGGAAATAAAGTAATACAATGCAAGAACATGTGGTGAACCCAAATCGCATATCCATAAAAGCTCTAAAATTTAATCCACGATATAAACATGCAACAAAATCCCAACACACCCATGAATCAGAATCATTAAGACTTAGAATTGAAGGCCATGTTTTGTCTTTCAACCATGGCTTTCTCATACTCAAACTTCAACACTCCTTCACATAGAACCTCCTCCCAAACCCGCTCTCTTCAATAGTAGGGAAGTAAGTACACAAAATAATGTTAACAACCCAAAACCAAACTGCACCAAGAAACCCCCCCCCAAAGTTGTTCCCACAAAGACCTGAGTGACAGTATGGTAACCCAAATAATCTCGGTTAGTGATAAAGAGAAGAAGACTAGGTCGGCATCCAGAAGGGAGTGAATGTTGCAGGTGATGACAAGAATAGAGGGGAGAGTCAAGGGTTTAGGAGGGAAGATGGTGGAAAAAGTGGGTGGGTTTCCATCGTAGTATCTTGGTATCGAAGAATATTATCTTATCCTATCAAGTTATAACCCAGCTCCCCCCAATGATTACCTATCAGGTGTTGAATAAGATAAGTTAAGCCAATAAGATAGTCTTATCATTGTTAGTACATAGATGTACTAAAGACAATTTGAGAGTCAGATGGAGCTATGTACTTCTTTATTGTTATGAATAAATTTTATGAATAAAAATATTTTTTATCTTGTTTCATACTGCATGTCTCAAATATTAAATATGAGTAACTGGATAAAGCCCTTGGAATGGAATGAGTGTCACATTGAGGATCTGTGATAGGGATCACGATAATGAGGGCTCAATGACACCACACGCCCATTGCCAGAAATATGTTCCTAGTGTAGAGATACTGATAATGGGCATTGCTGATATCGGGAAAGACTAGCATGACTTAGCTACTTGCATAGAGATGCAAGGTAGAGTTCTCATGAGCTACATACATGGAGATGTCTTAGCTGACTCGTGGGTGGACCTGTGGGAGAATAGTTCGCAATGAATGGACCCACAAAGAGACACTATAAGGAAATCTCACATATAGTATTAATAGATAATTTCTCTTATTATTTGAGTGTGTCTTTCCTTAAACCTGACGTTGTCATATGGATCTATGCTCAAGAAAACTTGTTTTGATTGTATACCTTGTCTTCCTGAAAGACGGAGACTCATAAGTATTCTCTTGGGCATGCCCTAAGGACTCAGGGCTAATGCGGCAATCTAAATGAATTCATCAATCTCTGTGAGAGATTAGGTTATCTGTAGACGGGTGAAACTAGGATGACATTTACGGGACTCGGGAATCTATGCATAGTAAAGGAGTCATAAGATGGCTCGCTCTTTAGAGTCCGTAAATGAAGACTCCATGTTTTGGAAAAAGCTAACCCTAGGCCGCAGGGTTTGATACATTTTTCTTGACCTAGGTCAATGGGATGAATAACCAAGATGAAAAGATAATTCACATTGTAATCAAATAGGTATAACAGGTTGATCACTCGATGAACTCAACTAGCTCTGGGACAACAAAGCATTGCTACTTCTCTATGTTGTCATTAGATGGATTGGGCTCAAGCCCATTTATGTCAATGGCTATGTTTGGCCTGATAGGTCGCACACAAATACCTCAAGTTGTCTTGAATTCTAGCATATGTGGTTTGGGCCCAATAACATATAATGAGCCTAAGTTGGTAAAGCCCACATATCGGGCCAAGAGAGGATAGGTGGCATCATGGGTCAAGTTGGACTTGATCCATGATGTAACCTAATTAACTTAAAAGTTAAATTAATAAAATTAATTTGAATTCTATTTTTGAATTTTGAATATCTATTTGTGGGGTATCCCAAAGGCACTGAGGGATACTACTTTTAATCACTTGATGATCACAAAGTATCTGTGTCCAAGAACGATGAGTTCTTAGAGAAGGATCTTCTTTCTCAAGGAACTAGTGGGAGTAAAATTGAACTTGAAGAAGTTCAAAGCCCACAAGAATAGATTAAGGAACTCGAGTCTGCTCTGCAGGTGACGTTCTCCAGTGAAGAAGTAAACACACAACTTCGTAGGTCTACTAGGATTACTCAACCACCTGAGAGGTACGGTTATATGATTGAGAATCAGCAAACCGTTAAGGATGACAAACCTTGTAACTGTGAGGAGGCAGTCAAGGATGTTGACTCCTCCAAATGGCTTGAAGCCATGGGGTTTGAAATAGACTCAATGCATCAAAAACAGTTATGGACCTTGGTTCCACATCCAGAAGGAATGGTTCCTATTGGATATAAATGGGTCTTTAAGAAAAGACTGATGCAGATGGCAATGTCCAAACCTATAAAGCTAGGTTGGTTACGAAAGGATATCGTCAAAGACAAGGGAATGACATCCCTACACTTCAAACAGTTAAGGAAAAACACCTCATAATTCTAAATATATATATTTTTATGTGATAATGTTGGTTAAAAGGGCAAGACTAGCGAAAATCCTAAAATTGGGGTCAAAATACGTACCAAGGGCAAAATGGTAATTTACCAAACACGTATCCCTAGGCATGAAAATTTGAGTAGAAGATCTCAAATGATAAAAAAAATATCGGAAATGGATTCAGGACGAAAAATCAAGTGGATAGGCAAGTTTCAGGAATTTTGATGAATGGTGATTTTCCCGGTGTAAAAATACTGTGGTATAATTGTACCGATAAGTGTGAAATTTTTGTCAGTATTTTTAGGAAAACAAAAATATGACATGAACGAGAAAAATACGTAGGTTATGAATTTGTGGTTTAAATTAGGTGATTGATTAAAATTAAATCGCGTGTGGGACCCCACCTATGGGTTAAGTCACTTAAGTGACTCATGAGTCACTTTTCTCCCTCATTTTCTCTCTCTCCCCTCTCTTCTCTCCTTTCTCTCCCGTGCGTGGTGCGTCCTCCATGAAAGCTTGGGCAAGAAAATAAGGTCTCACCAATGGTGTCAACTACCAAACATTTCTCTCGTGATGGTTCTCCATATCCTGATCCAGCGCAATATAGATCCATTGTTGGCGCTCTCCAATATGCTACGATTACCAGACCAGACATTGTCTTCTGTGTAAATAAGGTCTGTCAGTTCATGCACAATCCTTTAGACACTCATTGGAAAGCTGTCAAAAGGATTCTTCGTTACCTGAGTGGAACTGCTTCTCATGGTCTAACCATTACTCCTTCGAAGAACTTTCATCTCACAACCTACTGTGACTCAGATTGGGGCTCAGATCTTGATGATAGACGTTCAACAAGTGGCTACTGCATCTTCTTTGGATGTAACTTAGTTACCCGGTCTTCTAAGAAGCAGCATGTTGTCAATCGCTCAAGCACTGAAGCAGAGTATCGATGTTTAGCTACTACTATTGCAGAACTCACCTGGATCAAGTCTCTTCTTTCAGAACTGTGCATTCAACTTCCTCGTTCTCCAACTCTCTATTGTGACAATCTCTCAGCTGTCCTCCTCACTGCAAATCCCATTTTTCATTCTCGGACAAAGCATTTTGAGCTCGAAAATTTATCACTTATATGCTCAAAATTAGCTTTCACTTGGAGAGTTAACATTTGACATTCTTGAGTTTTTGATTGAATTTACTTGTAATGTGTTATATGAAAAAAAAAAATACAAGGTATACTTGAGGAGGATGCCAACCAAGAGCAGGATCACTAATTATGGATATCATGCTCTCATGACGATTAGAAATAAGACAAATGCCTCTCTCTTTTTGTGACGTGGATATATATTAGTGCTAAAAATCATGAACAATCATCTAAATTCTCACTTGACACGGTAGCAAATATAATAGGCAACATGTGATTGTTTCCATCTACCATGGTTGAGATCAACAACGTCACCTGATTCCTTGCGTGAAATGTTTGAAAAAACATTAATTTTATAATTTATTATATAAATTGTAATTTGATTTTTTTTTTTACCATTTTTGTAAAAATTATAAAAAACCTCAGTCTTAAAAAAGAAAAGAAAAGAAAGCAACTCAAGCGCAGGCGCTACCTGGGGTTGGTTCCAACTTCCAACGCCGAATGAAGCAAAATTGAAGAGATTTGTGCGGATTTTGCCCATGTTTTTATATTTACAATTTTTGTTTTCTTTTCAGAACCCCCGTTAGCATTTTTTTTATTACTCCACTGGTTTCCGGGGCTTCGTCCCGTCTATGTCCAGTGCGACCAACATTGGTTACCTAATATCGGCAGAGTGAGTCTCCCAGCGAGAATTTTCTGTATACATAAGGTCTCGAACTCAAGTTCTTGCTTGAGCGAATACAAATATCTTACCACTTGAACTAACCTGTTAGCGTTAGTAGAGTGCTGAATGCATCACGCTAAATTCGGCGTGTATCACATCACAAATCGCGCTAAAATAGATAGTAATATTTGAATATTTTTATAAATTGCATTAATTTAAAGAATGAAGTTATTATTCATTCCAAAGGTTTTTTTGTTTTGAGTTGCGTCTCCAAGCTTCCTTGACCCTTTTCTTTTGAAAGTTTCAAAACTCAATCTGATTACAATATAATATCTTTCTTTGCATTTAATTTGGAGGGTGGCTAATTATTATTTTGCTTAGCCATCTTTTTCAGCTTCGTCATTTTGATTGCATCACCTCTAATTTAAGACAATCTTATATTATGTTGATTATACCGAAAGCAAAATAGGAACTTCCTTCGCGTTATCTTGACTATTTTGGTGTTTTTATCAGCGAACTATCAAATATAAATATGATATGACTCTTACCTTCATCCATACTTTAGTATTATTATCAAATCTTTTGATGAACCACTTGAATTTGATTATTGACGAGATAATATTTACATAAATAGTTTCTTTACTGGGGATATCTCACCGACTCATTCAATGGATTCAAATTTAAAAGGCTTGTTCACATTAAGTTAAGGTTGTGTTTGGTTCACGAGTATATTTTAGTTTACTTGGGAAATATAATTACCGGAGATCCACGTAGAAAGTTAAATAGATAGGAAAGTTAAAAAAAAAAGTAGTTTGGTTGGATAAAATTTTATTAGGGAAATTTATGAAAAATTTGGAAACCTATGTTTGGTTTAGGAAAAAATATTGATGGGTAAATGATATAAAATTATAAATTTAACCCCAATACACTTCTCTTCGATTTCTCTCTATAATTCAATTGCTTCTTTTTCAGATCCAAATTAGATAGCCATAGCCAATCTCGTGCGAAGAGCAGTAGCTTCATCAGAATGGAAGGGAGTAACAGTAACACCACTGCGCCAAGCATCGTTGTCTATGTCATTGTTCCCAACAAAGAAGCAGGTTCAAGGGAACATGTCCGGTTCTATATTTTTAATGTTGTTTCTTTGTTATTTGATGTATGTTATTGTTTCTGCAAGTAAAAAGCTGCCTGAAAGCATTGTTACAGAAAAGCTTGCAGCTTGTGTAAATAGGGTACCGGTTAAGAAGTGAGGGGCTGCTGACCACACAACACGGTTCTATATTAGGAGAGGATTTATTGTGGGGCACGACCACCATTTTTTAGGTGGTCCCTTAGTGTAATTGTGGGGTAAAATTAAAAAAGAAGAAAAATAACAAGGGTAAAAAAAGGGACAGAAAAAATGAGTATTGTGAGAAGGAGCACTAAATTATTGGGTGGTCCTTGGAGCATAGAAAATATTTCCCTATATTAGAAGGGTATTTTCGGTTGCTACAAATTTACAATTTTCAATTTGGGACAAAAATCCATCTCCAAGTTCTCTTTCTCAACGGTGCCAATGCCTAGCTTTATCGACCAAAAGGGCAAATGCCATACAAATGACATAGATGAGAAAGTTGCCAAATTTGTCTTACCAAGACAAATTGAATTCCCAAATTGATTTCCCTAGGAAAATTACACAATCTTCTCAACCAAACAGCACCTAATTATAAATTTATAACGAAAGCCACATATATTTAAAGGTTTTCACCGAAGAAAAGAAGAGAGAGTTTTCTTATTGTCAGTACTTGGTGATCGTAAGAATGCTCATCAAACAAATCTATTTCACCAAGAATTTACAAATTAAAGTAACCAGTAAACAATCTTGTGAATAAAACAAAATTTCATTGCACGAATAGTGTCTACAAATTATGGTTTAACACTAACATACATCCTTGCAACATAACAACTAATAGAATTATACTCGTGACTTATCCAAAGGAAGAATTTAAAACAAAGAGGATAAAGACAAACTTTAAATTTAATCAGAGGTTCAATATAAAAACCAGGGGATGTTTAAGACTTGCATATATCTTTAAGGGGAAACGCCTCAATGACGGGGTTTAATCTTGAATTCACTGCTTCGAGCTTCATTGACAAAAATTATGACACCCAGTACCATTACAGTCCTCAAAATCAACTTCAAAACAGATATAAATTTAAGAAAGATTATAATCATGGAGATATCAAATCAGAATTAAAATTTGTTATGAACCGGTATATTGGCTCATCACCTGTTTTAAACATTTACTCTATCCCATAATGTCAGCGAGGACCTTCTAGAAAATGTGCCACTACTCCTTCATAATGGATTATTCCCTTCATACCGATATAATTATAGAGTTCTTGCTCTTAGGTTGCACTCGCCACCAATTATTGACTTGAGAGTGAGACTCTCTAAAAATATACATTTTCCCGTGTTCGAGAATCTAAATGTGAGTAAGTGAAGTGTAACATCCCGAGTGCTGCCGAGAGCGGGGAGTGATCGCCGGTGCAAAGAGGCACGGACAAGGAGCGCCTCCTGACAGGCTTCCAGCGGGGGTTACATGCATAGATGAATCGAATCGACATCCGAAAGAGAGGGATTCCAAAGACTGTGCAGATGTGAGACTGCACAGTTTGAGATATCTTATAAGAATTAATTGGTACTACCTATACTAACAACATGCATCTTCTTTTCGCGGAATGTAAGAACTCCACAATTAAGCGTGCTTAACTTGGAGCAATTCTGGGATGGGTGACATCCTGAGAAGTTTTTCCAGGAAGTGTGCGAGTGAGGAAAAAGCACACTGAAAAATCTCGTGTTAGTATGTGGGGATAGTCATTGATTCTTGAAGAGCATTACAAGTGGTATCAGAGTACGGCCTCTCTTCCAGTACGGTGTGGTTCGAGGACGAACCAGACGGAAGATGGTGGACATATAACATCCCGAGCGCTGATGAAGCCGGTGCAAAGAGGCACGGACAAGGAGTGACTCCTAACAGGCTTCCAGCAGGGGTTACATGCATGGATGAATCGAATCGACACCCGAAAGAGAGGGATTCCAAAGACTGTGCAGATGTGAGACTGCACAGTTTGGGATAGCTTATAAGAATTAATTGGTACTACCTATATTAACAAGATGCATCTTCTTTTCGGTAGCCCAGAACGGGAGAACTCCACAGTTAAGCGTGCTTGACTTGGAGCAATTCTGGGATGGGTGACCTCCTGAGAAGTTTTTCGTAGGAAGTGTGCGAGCGAGGAAAAAACACAATGAAAAGTCTCGTGTTAGTATATGAGGATAGTCATTGATTCTTGAAGCAGCCAGCCATTACATGAAGTTTTAAATTGATTAAGAATGGATTGAGTGAATATCAAATAAATAGAAGAATACATATACCTAATTCCTTAAGGTTTTGCATTGATTTTGGTGTCTAAATTCACTTAATATTATTGCCCACTTAACCCATAAATAATGGTGTTAAAGTATCCACACTAAAGAAAATTAAGACATATTTTTTTTATCATTTTAAATTTATTCTAGTGGAAAAGAGAAGGGTGTCCTCAAGTGTTGTTATTACTTAAGAAATTGATCTTAAGAATCAGACAAACAAAAAGCAAATTAAAGGAAACCATCTTAAACAATCAAAAAATGTAAAGTGAACCAGGATAAGCAACAGAAGCAATGCAATCTCTTTATTTTAACAGCAACTGCATTTTTCATCTCTAATTTTAGACCCCCAAAAAACTTGCAATTTCCTAACTTTTATTTGTAATTTTTATTTTAACTATTGGTTCTTCAAATTTAGTTCCAGATAAATGAATGAACACAACAAATAAGAGAACACAACACCATTATTTTGATGATAAAGTTTATCTTTAAATATATTCCGAAAAATTTGTAGCAGGAACATCCCTAATTTCGGCACTAGCTCATGTATGTGAATTTTAGGACGACATGTATGTCATTATCAGCTTAATAAATAATAAATTATCGCCTACTTGAATTCTGTTTTTAAAAAAAGTTTTTTTAATTTTCATAACAAAAATACAAAATAACTTATTTATAAGATATTCTTTGAAAAAAAAATCTAAAATTATAACTGTCTTTTGGTTTTTAGAAACAAATTTAGAAAATATATCTCAATTGCTTTTATTTTATGTTTTGACTTTTAACTTTGAAAACATAAAAAAATATATAGAAAGCACCTATTGCATTAATTATTCTATAAAATAATTTTAAGAACAAAAAACATTAAACACAATCAAACAAGGGACAAATTATATTTACAAATTCTACAAACTACACTAAGTATGACCAGTCATACTTTAATCATGTAGTGTATGACTGGTCGTACTTAGTGTAATTTACAAAAAAAAAAATTATAAACGTATCTTATTTCATCAAACAAACCCTATTTATTAAATATCATTTAACAGCTACGAGTTGCGGTTAGATATATTTACATTTTATTAATATACTAAGAGATGATAATTTGGCTTAGCGGTCCGTGTTTGAGTCTATATAAATTTAGGGATATAATATGTTTACATTTTTTTTTTCAAATTACATTAAGTACTACCGGTCGTACACTGCATAATTAAAATATGGCATGTTGTATTTAGTGTAATTTATAAGAGTTATTAAATAAATTTTTTTATAAATATAACATGCCCCATAAATTTAATATCAATATAAATACTCGCAACACAAACACACGGCTGGACCAACAACTCGTGTCAAAACTCAAGACACTAACGCGATATGTTTACAATTTGTATTGACACATACAATAATATACAAATATATGTTACTTTTATTTTTAAATGAAAATTTGTTAAAATTATCTAAAATTAATAAATAAAAGTGAGATAAATAATTATAAAAATGTAACTACTTAATTTGAACGGCGCGTTGATTGAGGCAGAACAAACAGGATATGAACACAATTTGGGATCGCTTTCTAGTTAAAACAAATACCGGATGAATTTGAATATGGGTTAAATAAACATGAAAATCCTATATCTTATTCGAATCGTTAACGTGTCTCTTAAAATTTGCTACCACCCTCAATTTTTAAACCTCCAAGCCCTGTCCAGGAAATAGCTGGGAAACCGGGAAAAGTCAAACCCACGACAGAATAAGATTTTTTTATGTTTGAGGACCACCCAATAATCTGGTGCTCCCTCTCACAACATCAATTTTTTCTTTCTCTTTTTATCCCTACTATTTTTTTTTATTTTCCACTTTTACCCTACATTAAGGAACCACCAAAAGAACGGAGGTCCCGAACCACAATTAATAATCTCGACAGAATGGTGTCACCGTGTCATGAATCATGATCCCCTTCACACATAATATATAAACCTGCCTTCGCTGGAGTCTTCTTCCTTAACAACATAGCAGTGTTATTGTTGACTTTGTTAATTAGATTCACGACATGGCACTTCCATCTTCTTCTTCTTCTTCTTCTTATGATGCTTCATTTCATCCCAAAATATATGATGTTTTTATTAGCTTTAGAGGTGAGGACACTCGGAGCAACTTCACAAGTCACCTTCGTCGTGCTATGCGTCAAAAGCAGATCAAAGTATACATGGATGACGAAATGAACAAAGGAGATGAGATCTCGCCAACACTTTTCGAAGCAATTGAAGATTCACACATATCCGTCATAGTTTTCTCAGAAGACTACGCTTCCTCAAAGTGGTGCTTGGATGAACTCCTTAAAATACTCGAATGCAGGGAAGAGGGACAGGATGTGATACCCGTCTTCTATCAAATTGACCCATCAAACGTGCGGAAGCAGAAAGGGAGTTACGAGGAATCCTTCAAAAAACATGAGCGAGATTTCAGCAACAACCAAGACAAGTTAACCAAGTGGAAACGAGCTCTGTTTGAAGCAGCCAATCTAGCTGGGTGGGACTCTCAGAATTACGGGTAAGTATTGTGTTCTTACATGTTCGTATTTCATATGATGGTAACTGGTGAAAGTGGGCGGGGCCGGTCTACAAGATATGCGGCTCGGCCTATGTTAGGACAGACCTGATCTGGTATATTTCGTAAAATGGGTCAAGTTTGGAACTTGAAAAAAGCTTGTTTATTAAAAAGGCGTAGACCTACTTTCACAAGGCCTGGCCTATAAGCTTACATTCTGGCCTATATTGTACTATTTAATTTAAATAAAATAAAATAGGGTAAGTATGCCTTGAAGAAAAAAAAAAGATATAAATTTAATCAATTGCAATTATTTATAACTTAATTATATTCAATTATATTTTAATAGAAATCTAACTTTATTTCTTATATAGAATGAACCAACATCTCAACATGTTAGATTGTGTATATGAATATATTAAAAGGTTTTTGGGAGAGGTTATACTTACTGCAAGCATCATGATGTGTTTGTTGGATTCATGTAGTTATTGTTTATAAAAAAAAAAGATTCATGTAGTTATTTTAATTTACATAGTATTGATTTATTTGTTGGATCTGATGAAATATGTTATTTAGTTTAAGCATTTCGCTTTTGAAAATGACTTAAATGCAGATTGTACGAGTTTTGTTGTGATTCATGATTTTGTTTGGACGTTGAAATTATAATTTTTGGTTTAGCAACAGAAATAGAGTATTTTGTAAAGTTGATTCATGATTCTGCTTGAAAATTAAAAATTAACAGGCTAACGAGTTAGGTCAGGCCATTCATTTTTTATAAACGGGTCAAGCCAGGCAAACAATTAGACTCGTACAAGGTTTGGGTCAGGATAAATTGAAATTTTTTGACGTAGATTTAGACATTTCGGGATAAAATTTGACCTAGACCAACCCAGTTTCACCCTAATGATAACAATTAACTGATAGTACTGTCTTTGTTTTCATTTCTTGAGAGTTGAAATTGACATCAACCCTGACTTGCTCCTACCACGTGCATTTTACACGGTGTTATATTAATATTCATAACCCATACCTGCACAACATAGTGAAGAATTCCTTATCCAAAACTGATTACACCCTAAAAGCAAGATGTTAGTTCTAAAGATATTTTTATTGTTAAAAGATGCTATTACCGTACACATAATGCACAATTATACATCTAACCTTCGTTACAGACACTAGTCCAAACTTGATTATGGCCTTAGTTAGCTACAGTAGAATCTTATACATCAATTGCTTCGTAAAGATTTTATTTTACTTGAATTAAACCACGGACAAAAGAAAGACCACCAAACGGTGTATCATATAGTAAGGGGTTGTTCTATCTTAGTCAATGGTGTCGAGTTTGAATTCCCAGGACTTTGTTAAAACTTAATCGGTAGAGCTTTCCCGCCCATTTAATTCTACCATGCTTAATCAAATTAATCGAATAATCGATGAATAATATTAAAAAAATAGAACAAAACATCCAAACGCCACAAATTTCATCCATGTATGGAATGACATTCTTTATAACTATCGATGAATAAGACATTCTCACAGCCTTTTTATTTTATAAGGATTCTCCGAACGTCAAAAACCTTATATATACACTTCAAAATATTTGTAGTTAAAAGGTATTCAACTATAGTTGGTTTCAAACATAAATTATATATATATTTTTGCTAAAAAAATAATCTAAAGCCTTCCATTAATATGAAAATTGCAATGTTTGTCTGTTAAGACTAAGATGTTAGATTAAGTGGATTATTCATCTCAAGACACTGACTTAATTAACTATCAATATCAACAAAACCAATATTTCTTTTACACATTTTTATGAGAGTTGTCCAAGTCTCTTGCAAAAATTAAAATTAAAATGTAATTAGAAATTGGTACCAGGGGGCTCGAGGCCCCCTTAAATAAGGAAAATGTTGCGACTTCGGCAAGTGCACCGGTCGTACAAGTAATAAAGTACAAGTTAATTATGATTCAATCCCTTGACACCCTAATTCTTTACTCTCTTTAAAGAATCTTGGTTCCCCGATTGTTCTTCGAAGAAAATAAGCATTAAATTAAATAATCATAAAGATTGCATTATTCATATGTCTATCCCTAGAATAATAAGAATTACTATGAATTTATCACGCACGGTTCTTGTACCAACATCTCTGTTGTCATACATTCACCTTAGATCAATCTACAAGATCAAACTTATAAAAGGCATGAAGAAAAGATAAATTCATTCAATATAAAAAGAAAATATATCATTAAAGATGATTCATAATATAAAGGTTTGATTGGGTTCCATATAGCCTAACTACAAAGAAATCTAGCCAACATAGTAGAATCAAGAAAACAAGAAACCTTCCCCAATCTCCATTGGTGTGATGGAGCGACGAATCTTCAAGGTTTCTAGCATAATCGTGACTCTGACCCGTCTCTGGCTCTCAAAAGCAGCACGTTCAGAATTGAAACCATCCATCAACAACTTCCTTCACAAATCATCAATCTTTCACCTTGAAAATTTGTCTAGGTGTTCTCACCAAAATCACTTAAATTTTTATTAGATTTATACCATTTATTTATCCATGCAAACAATAAATTCCAACGGGACATAGTCATTAAATCTCTCCAACCATACCCACCAACATACACATCCATTATGTCTTCAAAATTTTCAAGAATTCTAAAGGTTGTCAATGACATTTTGAACATATTTGCAGCGATAATTTTTTATCTTTATTATTCTTTCCAACTACAACCAAATCCAAACACCATTTGAACATTACTATTCAAACTTACCTTTTTCATGAAAACCTAGATACTAAATCACCACAAAACAAGATGAAAGTAAAGTTCTCTCACCACAAAAGTCTTCACAATGAACTGAGAAATGAATTTCAAGCTTCTAATTGATTAAAAGACTTCTCCAAGCTTCATGACTCTATGAAAACTACCACTTTCAAGGTGAGTTTTCTCTTCACACACTCACCTTCTCAAGGATTTCTTTTAGGGGTTTTGATCACAAAGGATTCTAAGTATTTTTCATGTTGGAACTTTCTTGATTTGATGAATAAATTAAAAGTTGCAATTCCAAGCTATTCTTCCATGGAGGTTTCGGCCAAGCATGTATAGGAAGGAAGAAGACAAGCCAAAATAACTTAATTTCAAAACAAAGTAAGCCTAACCACTTTTTTTGACTTTTGCAAAAAGTTAGAAAATATATAAAAATTACTATTCATCAAATCAAGAAAAAAACCGAGCTAAGAATTTTACTTGCAGATCATCCCAATTGGAGATGCTTCTTTAAGGTAGTGATTGTAGCCACCTTATGGCATCATCTTTCAGAGAATGTGTAAAAAGTTGGAGCAAGATTGCATCTTTAGTAACTCCGCTCATGTTGAGAGTATCGCATAAAAGCAAGAAGTTCTCTAGATGCAAATAAGGATCTTTTGCGCTCCCTCTAGAAAATTGTTCTTTATGGACCAACTGCACTAATGCGGGTTTGAGCTCAAAGTTGTTAGCATCCACGTGCAGCCTAACAATGCTCCCAGTCCGAGGAACTATAGATGGAGACATATAGTCTCCTAACATCCTCGGAGGATTAACTAGTCGGTTGTTTTCCGCCATTGCTTTCTCTTTTGGTGTTGTAGAGCTTGAAGCTTTTTTTCTTTTCTCTGTTTTGTGCTTTTTCTGAGCTTTCTAGCTATCTTTTCTATCTCCGAATCAAACTGCAAAGACCTTTTGTCAAAAGTACCTCTCATAAACCAGAAAATAGAATAATTAAATAAAAACTAAATAAAAATAAAAATAAGTAATGATAATAATAAAATAAAACAAATAAAATAACAAAAAATAAAAATAGAATTATAAATAAATAAATAAATAAATAACAGAAAAATAAAAATACAATCTAAAATGCTTATAGCTATTACTAATGTTGAAATAATTAATCCCCGGCAACGACGCCAAAAACTTGTTGCGATTTCGGCAAGTGCACCAGTTGTACAAGTAATAAAAATGTACTGAGTACGAGATCGTTCTCACGAGAATTGGTTTTCAAGTACTAGTTCGCTAATAACGATTTAGTCGAACAATCGAATTTGGGATGAAAAGAAAGAAAATCAAGAGCAAGCAAGAATATGCAATTCCATAATTTAAAGCAAGGAAAGAAAAATAATTTGGTTTTGAAAATCAATAAATAGCGTAGTTAAGGTTTCCATTTCCCCCAATATTCTTCTTATGTTATGGATTAAACAACCAAATAACCACCCTTAATATAGTGTCAATCGATTCCTCTAAAGTAATTAAGGTTCAATTCCTTGTTACCTTAATTCTATGTAATCTTGAAAGAATCCTAGTATCCGGTTGTTTTCCAAGAAAACATGCATTAACAACAAGAATTAAAGATTGCATAATTACCCTATGTCTATCCCCAGATCATCAGGATTATGATGGATTTATCAAATCAGGGTTCGTGCACCAACATCCTTGTTGTCGTACAATTCCCCTAAATCAATCTACAAGGAGCTAACTCACAAAAAACATTAAACATAGATAAATTCGTTCAATTATAAAAAGGAAAATTACATGGACAGTTTAATCCATAAACAATAATTCAATTGGGTTCCATCTATCCTTAACTACATAAAAATATAGCCTAACATAGCGAAATCAAAGACAAGATAAATTAAAAAAATCCCCTAAACTCTATTCGTGTCATGGCGTGGAGAATCCTCAAAACTCTTAGGTTGTTCTTGAATTCAAACCACTCCGGTGCTCCAAAGCATGAAAGACGTGTTTCTCTCTCCAAAGTAGGATTTGTTCTTCTCAATTGTTCCAAATGCTCCCCTTTCTGAATGTGCTAGCCTTTTTATAGTGATGAAACCATATTTTTTAATTTCCCATAATATCTTAAATGGAATCTTCAATCATATTTTTAATCAAATCCTTAAAATCTTCCCTTTTATATTTAAAGGAAAAAATTTCCTTAAAAATATTCAAGAGAATCTTCAAAAGATCTTCAATCAATTATATGATTCAGAAATCTAAAACAAATTCACTTGAGCTCTTCAATTTATCTTTTTATTGAGTTAAAAATTACTGTAAAATAAAAAAAATTATGAGAATATGACTGAGAATAAAATAAAACTTTAATTATAATTATCATAACTTTTAATTATTTTTAAACCATTTGTATGCTCATATTAATCCTTAATATATAATAAATTGGAGATTCATCACACGGTTTACATATGCTCTGGCTATGCCATTATTATTCGTATACAGTAATATGCTACCTCTTGCAATATCTCTTTTATAGACTCATACAAGCATACTAATCCCAGATATAATTACCAACCTTTGGTTGGACATTCGTGTTCTTCTCCGGATAGATAAGAATCTCTATATATATTTTGTTAACGTGCACCACCTTTGGAGGCATAATATCCTATGCACAATTTACATAGAAGAAATATAGACACCCTCAAAACTATATTAAAAAGGAATTTTAAATAACCCAAACTATCGTTATATGGAAGAAAAATATAAACTACAATACACTCGTAGCATGAGATTGATAAAGTCTTATATTTCAGTTTTTAAATCTATTTGTTATAAAATAATTTTTACCCTTTTACTCATATTAAATTTTATTTGGTACGTGTTAGGGACGAATCGACGCTTATCGAAAAGATTGTCGAAGATGTTTTGGAAAAATTGCAACACAAGTACCCACCTAGGGAATCAAAATGTCCTTTTGGGACAAATGAAAACCTTGCACCTATTGAATCATTATTAGGAGAATCTCAAACCATTGGAATTTGGGGCATGGGTGGCATAGGTAAAACCACTATTGCTAAATGGTTATTTGGCAAATACTCTTATCAATATGAAGGATCATGTTTTATGGAAAATATAAGGGAAAATTTTGAAAAAGATAAACAGGCACTTCGCAATGATCTCGTTTCCAAGCTTCTAGAGGAATATGAAAGAAAAACCAATGTTGAATCCGTTGTAGTTAAGAGTAGACTCTCTCGTAAAAGAGTCTTCGTTGTGCTTGATGATGTGAGTGCATTAGAGCAATTAGAATTTCTGGATCGAGAACTTCAATGCTTTGGATCAGGCAGTAAAATCATCATTACATCTAGAGACAAGCATATCCTAAGCCAAAGAGTTGATGAAATAAAAATACACCATGTTAAGGAATTGAACTTGGCGGAATCTCTTCAGCTTTTCAGCTTGAATGCTTTCAAACAAAACCATCCTTTGAAAGGGTACGAAGAGTTGTCAAATAGAGCAGTTATTTATGCCAAAGGCTTGCCATTAGTCTTGAAGGTTGTGGGTTCTTTTCTTTATTCAAAAAGTGGAAATGAATGGGATAGTGCATTAAAAAAATTAAAAACAATTCTCGATCATAAAATACAGAGAGTGTTGAAATTGAGTTATGATGGATTAAATGATGAAGAGAAGGAAATGTTTCTAGATATTGCATGTTTTTTAAAGGGAGAGCATAAAGAACATGTGGTAAGCCTATTAGATAACTTATATGCAGATATTGGCTTAAGAACCCTTCAAGATAATGCTCTTATTACTATAGAGCATGATGTCGTACAGATGCATGACTTGATACAAGAAATGGGTTGGGAGATTGTTCGTCAAGAATCTATCAAAGAACCCGGAAAGCGCAGCCGATTGCAAGATCCAAAGCACGTTTATGATGTACTGAAATATAACAGGGTAAGAAAAAGACATTTATTTTTCTTTGAAGAAAAAAAAAATACATATATTAAGGTATTGTTTACTTATTAGTATTCTTTTGTTGTTTGGCAGGGGACTGACAAAGTTGAAGGCATAATTTTAGATATGTCCCAAATCAGAGATCTAAATTTGAGTGTTGACACATTCAGAAACATGATTAATCTAAGATTTCTGAAATTATATTTGCCGTATGGTGTCAAAGATTATAGTTTGTTGTCCTTTCCTACAGGTGTCCAATTGTTTTCTAATAAATTAAGGTACCTTGAGTGGGATAGATACCTTTCAAAGTCTCTTCCTTTAATGTTTTGTACGGAGAAGCTTGTTGAGCTTGTAATGCCGGACAGCCACCTTGAGAAACTCTGGGATGGAGTCCAGGTATGCATTTCAGTTTATATTTTACTTGAATTATGAGAACTTTCCCATTACATGACTTTCATTCAACTTTTACAGGATTTGGTGAATCTAAAGAGAATAAACCTTCGTGGATCCACAAGGTTGATGGAACTCCCAGATTTCTCTATGTCGACAAATCTTGAAGAAGTAGATCTCTTTGGTTGTGTAAGTTTGTGTCATATTCATCCATCTCTTTTATCTCTCCACTCACTTGTTACTTTGAAGCTATCTGGGTGCAAAAGTTTGATCAGTCTTGAAAGTGAGATTCACTTAAAATCTCTTGAATTTCTTTTCTTTGATGACTGCTCAAGCCTCAAGAAATTTTCGGTGTCATCGGAGGAAATCAGAGAATTAAATTTCTTAGGCACAAGCATTGAAATATTGTCTTCAACTATTAAGCATCTCAGGAAACTTGAAAGTCTTACACTTGTAGGCTTAAGACTTGAGAATCTTCCATATGAGTTATCGAGTTTGAGAAATCTTAAAAAACTTATCATTTCCAGTTGCCCCAAACTAAGGATTCACGAACGAGAGCTACGTAGCATGTTTTATGGCTTGCGGTCCTTATCACATCTGTCTTTGAATGTGGACAGTGACTTTTCTGAGTTACCTGACAACATTAGTGTATTATCATTGTTGCACTCATTAGATCTAAGCAGAACCAATATAAATTGTTTGCCTGCAACCATCAACCAACTTACAAAGCTGAGAATGCTTTGGTTGAGTTATTGCAAGTGGCTTAGATATCTACCAGAGCTTCCACAGTCAGTAACAGAGATACATCTAAAAGGAAGCAATGTTGAGTGTTTGCCTACAAGTATAAAGCAACTTACCGAGCTGAGAAAACTTGACTTAAGTGATTGCAAGAGGCTTTTGTCTCTGCCAGAGTTTCCACAATTCATTACATGTTTGGATCTAAGTGGAAGCAATATCATGTGTGTGCCTGAAAATATAAAGCAACTTACAAAGTTGAACATTCTTTACTTAAGACATTGCAAGAGGCTTGAGTATCTTCCAGAGCTTCCACAATTCATTACATATTTGGATCTAAGTGGAAGCAATATCAGGTGTTTGCCTGGAAACATAAAGCAACTTACAAAGCTAATCATTCTTCACTTAAGTCATTGCAAGAGGCTTCGGTTTCTCCCAAAGCTTCCTGAATTCATTACATTTTTGGATCTAAGAGGAAGCAATATCAAGTGTTTGCCTGGAAACATAAAACAACTTACAAAGCTGAGCATTCTTCACTTAAGTCATTGCAAGGGGCTTGAGTATCTCCCAGAGCTTCCACAATTCATTACATATTTGGATCTAAGTGGAAGCAATGTCAAGTGTTTGCCTGAAAACATGAAGCAACTTACAAAGCTGAGCATTCTTTACTTAAGACAATGCAAGAGGCTTGAGTCTCTCACAGAGCTTCCACAATTCATTACACATTTGGATCTAAGTGGAAGCAATATTGATCATGACCTTTGGAGCTTTAGGCAAAGTACAAATCCATGGAACCTTAGGCAGAGTACAGTGCCAAAGATTCTTTACTTAAGACATGTAAAGATGCTTGAGTCTGTCCCATTGTTTGCACGACGAACAACAATGTTACATCCGAAAAGAAACAATATTGATAGTTCACCTGAAGGAATCACCCAAAATATAATTTTGAGACTTCCTAAGTGTTTGCAAGAGTCTCCAGTCGATTCAAGGTCTTCCAAATTCAATTGAGGTCTTAGACACCAATAACTGCACTTCGCTAGAAGCAGTAAGTATTAAATGGTTTCCAGTAATATGGGAATTAGGGAAAATATTTTATTTTGGAATTTGCATGAAGTTGGATGAATATTCAATTTCCTCTATTTTGGAGAAGTCCTTCGTATAAGTACATGTGAAACTATTTGTCATTTTAAATGAATAAGGTTATGTCATTTTAAGAGAGAGACAACACAAAAAAAATTTATTTAAATTTTAAATTTAAAAAAATCACTCATTTTCTCCCTCCACTGATTTCCATATTTTTCTGTGTCTCTCTCTCTTAATTATATCATTTAAAATCACAAAGAAATCCAAAAAAGATTCGTTTGTTTTTCGGGAAGAGGAGAGATATTCTTATTACCAAAAATTTTTACTACCAACTTACTACCTATTTAATCATCATTGGATCAACATTTTCTCTTTTTTCAAAAACTTTTTAGCATTCTCTCTTTTATTCAATGGTGATTAGATAAGTAGTAAGTTAGTAGCAGAAAATTTTAGTACTAAAAATATCATTCCTTTTTTCAGGAAATAGTGTTCCAGAATGCTTCGGAGATAATTGGACACCAAGGGATTTCATGACTATTAAACTTGATCGACCTGTAGAGATAGTGACTTATGTTTTCTGCGTAGTATTTTCTCCATTCTCCTCAAATCAAAGTGAAGCAACTTTTTTTTTGGAAATACAAGGAAAGAAACAAATCACATTCTCTGTTACGGTGATTGCAGATCTTTGAGGATCCCACGAAGAGTGGCAGCAACAATTATTGCGATTGCAGCATCTATTCCAGACTTCTTCCTCAAACACATCTTCGGTTGGATGGAAATTATAAAAAGGCGATAGTGACCTGTTACCAAGGGCTTCTCTTGCAGTAAGTGTCTCCTTGCACAAGATATAAGCTAAATTTATGCTCGAGTTTTTTAGGTTTCTCTTGAATTTATTTTTTAATAAAACAATGATAAAATACAAGCTTGGGAAATGGAAGTTGAAATTTTTTTATCATAAATTTTACTTACCCGAGTTAAAATTCAGGTGCTCTAATATGGTTGGATTAATTTATTTTGTTTAAATGGATTTGGCTAAGCTAAGATTCAATGGATTAGTAAGCCCCATCTCTTATTGATTGCCATAACTGAAATGCTTAACTTGATTGTAATATATTTGACCATTTTATTCACTTTCCAAATGATCTTCGGAGATTGATATCTTACACATTTTTTTTATATAAGTTTTAGGCATCCTTACTATGATGAATGAAGAACAATTTAGATGTGGGGCATAATTAGTGGAATCCTTTTTTTTTTTTTTAAGGATTTATACTCTGAATTTCTGAATTTGGAGGTTGCTTATGAATGTGAAGAATTTACAAATGGACTGGTACATACATGTTTGCCAAATTGATCAATGTACAACATACATGGTGCTTTCTCCCTCAATCTTTCTCTCTTGTGCATATTTTTTCTTCAGCTTTCAGTTTTTATTTTTATTTTTCTCTCGCTTTTACTACATGTCCTGTTATTCTACCCCTGTTGTTTAGAAAGGTTATTTTTCTACATTTATTAATGTACCTATTAATTGTTGTTTCCCTCTGCTCCCGCTCCTTTCATAGGTGATTCTTCCTCCCCATGTTGAAGAATATCAAAGGCTGATAAGTTTAGTTGCTTTTTGTAACTTTGGTTCGTATATGAAGTCCAGGAAGTTATTGCTAAGATTTTACAGAGGCAAGAGGTACTCATGTTACTTCTCTTTTAATTTTGTTTGTTCTTCTCTTCCATATTCTATCCCCTGCTTTTGAATTAAGTATAATTCCTCATAAAATTTTAGGTTACAAGTATATCATGGTTATGCGGAACTGTTCGGTATATGATTCAAACCTGTAATGACTATCTCTTAAACCTCCTCAGCTTTTCACATGGGAGCTACTATGGCGTTGAATTCTATGCTAGGAAGTGCGTACCAAACTCATTCAGCACAAAAGATCTCTGATGGTAAACTGTGGGAGTATCAAGGTGATGTTTGAAGTCAACTCAGCTGAAGCAAGACTGAATGGAACGAGCTTAAATACATGAGGAGGTAACACCTGTCTTTAAACTTCAAGCAAGTCATTATTGAGTGTCAATGAATTGGCTGGATATTTTGGTCGTTGACAGTTGTTGCAATTTTGTAGAAAGGTTATAGAATTCCTAATGCTTATTACATGGTCTAGAATTCTCACCTTTGCTGATTGGTATTCTACGGATACCTGGATATTTGAGGGATGCAATATATGTACCAAGGATAAGTAGGGGAGAAGTCTTTGGGTGGTCAAAGGCATTATTTCCCTCCCATATCTTTGAAAATGTTGTTGATATAACTTATCTCATCACTCCTTTGGAATTGAATCGGCTATATGAGCAAAAGGTTAATCTTGTTAATTCTTCTCTTAGGCAATCATCAAAAGAAGAACAAAGCTTGCAGAATGCAAATGGACATCCTCGGCCACTTCCTCCACCTCCCAGGAATGCCCAAGTCATACGTAGCATTGGAGAGTGTGGGGTTGGTAGTAAAAGTATAATTGTTGGATATCACTCATACTTCGCATGTGGCCTTAATTGTCGGGGTCAGCAGAAAGGCAACTGGGTCTCGCTCTCAGGTGAGCGGGCGGAAATCCGGGAGTAGTTTGGGTTTGGACCCATGAATAGTTGATGTTAGGGTTTTATAATCCTATTTATATTTTTCTTGTGAGTGATTTGTAACGAGTGGCGGTAAGGTGAATATAGTACAGACAAGCTGGACGTAACCTAAATTGGGTGAACAAGGGTAAATCGCTGTGTCTATTTTCTCTTTTTTATTTTTTATTTTTTGGGAGATACTCTCTTTCTCTTTTTTTTTTCGATTTGTGTGATTGTCGATTTCTAACAATAATGAGCATGATAGTGCTGCCACATACTTCATAATTGGAGCCAAAGGAGATGTGTGTGTGGGACTGTTGTATAATGTTTTATTTTTTATTTTAATCCCCTGGGACTATATTTCAATAATATTTATTGCTATGTGATCAATAATTTTGCTGTTTATTACTAGACCTAATCCTTTACATATGGGAATTATGTCAAGAGATCAAAATGTATTTATGAAGATTTTGTTTTTCTTATTATTATTATTATTATTATTTTTAGCATGAGAGTTTGTTGAATGGCTTCCAACGTCATAGTATCTATTTCAATTTATTTAAATGGCGTTGGTATGAAATCGGGTTGGAAAAAGTATGAATGTAAACCATTTAGGTATACGGGAAGATTTGTTTCCCTCTAGGGGTAGAAATCCAATTTGTTTTTCTCGGCCACTACCTCTTACGAGATTGAATAAGCACCAAAATCTCCACAAGCCTTCAAGTAGTCGAAATCTAAGGTTTCTACATTCGCAATATAGAGGTCATTGAATTTGAATTGAAGGTACAAATCACGGGAAACTCATGATCATCAGAGTCGTAAACGATCCGTTGAACACATGTGGGCTTGTGTAATTTAAAAAATCAGAGGGAGTCAAGCGTAATTATAACAAACCTCAAGAACTTGTCGTCGTGATAATTACAAAAAAGGAAGAAGGTATGTCATTTTACTGTAATAAGAGATAAGATCCACTAAAAAAGGTGCAACATTTTACTGTAATATGTCATTTTGATAGAGTAGTTTAGATATAACATAGGTCGTCTTCAATCAGTTAGACTAAATTGAGAAAGAAAAAAAGGTGCAACATTTTTGCAATATATAGGACAAAATTTAAACTTGATGGAAACCAAAAAGTACAATTTAAGCATCCTTTAGAATGCTATGGGCTACAAAATAACATTTCCAATGTTAGCTTGTACAACTAGCATCTCGAAGTTCCTAGGAAATGCTCCTCATGTCAGTTGTGTTATCTGTTTGGCAATATCTAGTTGACATCAAGAAGCTCCGTAGAGTAACCAAACCAATAACGTTTCTAGAAATCCTATACTATAAGATAAAGGGTTTTATAAAAGTTATGTTGTAAAAAACGTGATTGAGTTATGTTATAGAGATTCATTTTGCGTGCCATAGTTTTTTTTTTGCTTCAAAACATGCGGGCCCCAGAAAATGCTGTGTGCGTAGGAAATTTTTTGTGATCATGTTAAATGATGAATGTAAACCCTAAGATAAATATGTTTCAGATCTTCTTCCGCACTTGTAAGGACTACAAGCCCAACAAAATTATACTAACTTCATTTATTCAACATTGCTTCACAAACAAACAACAAGGTTGAGACTATTACACAATATGTAAGCATTATGTATTCAGGGCAAGCAGTATTCTTTTACAAGAATAATGACCATTCTAAGAGTTATGTTGAGTATCAACATAGAAAGCCTAAAAAGTCCACCATAATACATATTGAGTAAATGAATTCATTTTCCAACACACCAACATACGCAGATGCTTAAACACAAACTGAAGCAGTCTTGTGGAAAACAGTAACAGCTCTATGCCTCGTGTAGAAAAATGGGAATGAGGTGTCCATTTGGACTTAATACCTTTAGTGTATATCATTTTTTGTTTTTTGGGAGCCACTGAAGGATGGAATACTGCTCGTTTATGCATTTATTACAAGGTGAAGGAATCTCATAGACTACGTTGTTCTTTCAAAACCACTTCCTACCTGCATGTGTAACCACTCTGGTGAAGAACCCCTGCTATACTCTCTTGTAGATTGTGAACCGAATGGCATGCCAGCTGGATCAAATGTCTGCTGACCAAACTGGAACAAAAGTTAGTGTTGTAAGACTGAAGATCTTTGAACAAGTATGAAAAACTGAACTAATCATTTTGAACCATTTTGGTCCCAATTTTGATTTCAGTGTGAGTTCCTAAAGACTTTCTAATTTCTTAACCTTTTATTTTTACATAGAAGAATATTTCCTACTCTCTGTAATCATATACAATCAAATTTATTACTTTGTGCGCCAGAAGCATTTCATTCGTTTGAAGAAAGAAGTAACTGAAGATTTTACCAAGACTTTGCTTTGTACTCAATAAAAAATTTGCCAATAAAACAAAAAATTTAATGACATGAATAGTGGCTACAAAAGATGGTTCAACATTGACAGACATCCTTGCAACAACTGTTAGAATTATACTCATGACTTACCAAAAGGAAGAATTTAAAATAAACAGGATAAAACCAGCTTTTAACACAATTCGAGGTTCAGTATAAAGTAAAAAAAAAAAACAATGGATTTTTAAGACCTACATCTTTAGGAGTAAACGCCTCAATGCCAGAGTTAAGTCTTGAATTCACTGCTTCAAGCTTCATTGACAAAAACTGTGACATCCAACAACATTACAATCCTTAACATCAACTTCAAAACAATATAAATTTAAGAAAGATTATAATTATGCAGATACCAAAATCAGAAATAGAATTGATACCTCAACTTGGCGCTGAAGAGATTGGATATAATTAATTATCTCATCAAGGACCAATGCTTTCCCAATAACCTGAATTAAAGAAAGCATCTCAATTCATAATTTCTTAGAAAACATATATCATGATAAAACCAATCATCAGAAATGATTTTCCACTGTGTTATCAATATGGTCATCATACTAGAGAATACCTTATTACAACCAGGGACCAAATCCTGAAGAATTTTCATCCTTTCACTAATCTTTTCCCTTCTAGCCTGTCCAGAGTTCACCAACGTCCCAATAAGAAAACATAGTCAACGACACTATTTGCAACAGATCAATAAATTCAAGTTCTCCTTAAATTAACATAAAAAATGGTAAAACTATAAATAACATAAAATGAAACAAAAACATAACATAGTTCAAAAGGGGGAGTAAGTTACTCGTTCTGCAAGACTGTGGCTATCAGTAGCTTGACCCCTTCTAGCTCGAACATGAATGTAATCTTGCTTAGGAGGTTCATGAGGTGGCTGAGTGCTTTGCTCCGCAGGCTTTCCTGAACTGGCTTCTCCTTCAACTTTACCATCACCACCTTCATTCTTATTCCCTGATGCTCTAACCCGTTTTCCATCACCATCATTCTAACCAATCCAAATAACCCGCTTTCATTATTTTCTATTCAATTATTTAGTTAATTCAATCATAATCTGCATATTTCATTTAATTTTTTAAATAGTTTATTAAATTATGGGATAGGATATTGTGACACACAAATAATGTTACGCACAATGTTACGACCACATCTTCGTTGATTTCCGTCAATCAACGTTCGTTGATTTCCGTCAATCAACGGTTATCATTTATTGCGAATTAATAATTACTTAATAAATTTGATTTTAAAAATGATAACCGTTGATTGACGGAAATAAACGGTTAAATTGTGGTCGTAACATTGTGCGTAACATTATTTGTGTGTCATAATATCCTATCCTGTAAACTATTTAAAACTCTTCCTTCTTGACCGAAAGTCATGGGTTCAAATCCAGGAAATAACCTCTCTACAATTATGTAAGGGTAAGGGTAACGGCGCGTACAAAAATTTTATTCGCCCCACACACTCACTAGTCGGGTTTAAGAGTGATTATTTTTTTTTTTATGAAATTAAATCCATATATATATATATATAATTGAATATGAACACAAGAAATAAGTGAAAATACCACGCCATTGACATTGCCATTGGCAACACCATTGCTGGTGGAAACACACTTAACCGAATCATCTTCCGAGTCGCGCCTCTTCCGGCTATTGTTTGCTGCTGCTGCTCTCTGGTTAGACCCGACCGGTCCATTACACGAAACATCCCGGTTCGGACCGATTGTGAAATCCCCAAAATGCCCCCCGAAGATTTGTCCGAACTCCGGCTTCCTCAGCCCCAACCCATTCATGGCCGGCGGGAACTGCCAGATCTCCGACAAGCTAAACGGCGCCGTATTGCCACTCCCATTAGCAAAGGAACCCTCGTTTATCATTCCACCCGGATCCATCGAAGCACCAATCGGGTCACCCGAATCCGAACCCGAACCCGAACCACCCAACTCAGCTCAACATTCAACAACAAAAGAAATAGAGAGAGAAAGGTCTTCGCTTATGTGCGTGATCTCCTTCGATAGTTAAGAATGGTGAGCGAGCTCTGTGTTTATATCTCTCTTTCTCTTCACTCACACTGTTCTACAGACACACGCCTCGGTAGCATCATACGATGTCGCTTACGCTGAGGTTTTCTCGGTCCTTCATCTGAGCCGTACGATCGAACTACCCTGTCTCGTCTTGTAGAAGATCTTCGCCGTTGATTTGTTTCAGCGAATGGAGTGCCGCCACGTAGGAATGGTTTTAATGTGCTCGGGATCTGAGACTCATATTAGGTGCGGTCACGTACCTTTGGGTTACGAAAAGGTTTAGGAATAATTAATCATTGTTTTCATTTGGATACGAGTGTGTGTGTGTGAGAGTGAGAGCGGTCAATTTGTGGTAAAGTTCTTAATTATGATGTTTATGGGTTTTTTTATTTTAATAATAATGAGTTTTCTTTTCATTTTTTTTTTTTGTGGGGTCAAAGGATTATAGGAACATGAGAAAATTGGATGCGTAATAGAAGGCCCACAAGCTTACTGTTTCGGCATGGAGCTTGGTTTGATGTTGACACTAAACTTGTCCAGTTACACTGATCCCTTTTGATTTTTGGGTTTAACTTTAGGGTTTTATTAGTGTTATATAACATAATGTAAGTGTTATTTCTAACTCTCACATTAAAAGAGAGAGAAAGTGGAATGATGAAAGAGAAAGAAAAATATGTGGATCCCACCTCTTTAATGTGTGTGTAGGAAAGTGAAATTATATTATGTTAAATGATAAACATAAAACCCTTAATTTTATGAAGTGTGTTGTACCAGGATGTTCCCTTTCTGATGCATGATAATTCAAGGTCCCATTTCATAATTGTCAAGGAAAGTGAAATAAGCAAAGAATTGAAAGCAAAAAGTAGCGCCTTGTTAATGGCATAAGCTTTAGGGAGGATTACATTTAGAAAACACAAGGAATTTAATTATTTAAGTTAAGAGGGAAAAGAATTTGCTGTTATGTTACATATTTTGGACTAAAACGATGTTCAATTCTAAATAATAATTCTTTCGTGAGATACTTTTGTATTGTTGTTTCGAGTTATAGATTTTCTTTTGGATAGAAAGATTGACAATAAGTGCGTTTGGTTGAGGATGAGGAGTTGAGGAATGGCCCAATTAGACATGAGCACGTGATGAAGAACATTTTATATGATCAAAATAATAACATCCAATGAGTCCAGTCTTAATTAGCTCTGCTCCAAAATCAGCACATTATGTTGGTTTTATTGCACTTAAATTTGGTAGAGGAAGCCATAAAAGGAAAGGTTAAGGGAGTTGTGTTGGGGAGAGCAAAAAGTGTTAAACACTCTTTGAGGTTTTGATGATTGGTAATGGTGCACTTGGGGTTTAATTAAGATTAGGCGTCACAATGGGACAATGGAGTCACTCATTTCATTTTTTATTTTTATTTTTCAAATTTTGATTTTATTCTTTTTTTGATTAACTTTTTCTCATGTTTTTCTGTTTGTTTTATCCTTTAAAAAATGGGTTACGAGCTATTAATTTCTAAAATTAAGATATCAGTTCCTATATATTCATTTATTTGGGTTGCAGTCCTTGTAATTTCTGCTCATTATGATATACATCCTATTTTCTTTTTGGTAATATTGGTTTTTATGTCTCTGAAATGAGTAAAATATAACATGCCCTAAAACTCAAATAAATAAAAAATGTAAAGACCAAAATCGTATCTACGCCTTCAAAAAATTATTGCCTTATACGTTTTATATATATATATTTATATAAGGAAAAGTATTTGATAAGGTTATATCTTCCTTATTTTAAAAGTGTTTTTTATAAAAGTTAAAGCTATTTATATTTTTATAAAAATATTTAGTTTTTGGAAAAAATATTTGGCTTTTAACTTCTGCTTATAAGTAGCTTCTAGTTTAAAAAAAAAAAGATATCCAAACAGGAACTTACGACCGGTCGTACTTAGTTATAACAATAAAGCTACTTTTTTTCTCTCTCCTCAGACACTGTTGGCTGACGTGGCGGAGAAAGAAAATGCACTTTTAATGTATAACCGGTCGTACTTAGTGAAAAAATGGTAGTTATAGACAACCTTATCTAAAGTAGCTGCAGAAATATTTTTCCCTTATATATATATATATATATATATATATATATATATATATATATTATACTTACAACCTTTTTTCTTTACAACCATATCTTAACAACGTTGATTTCCGTCAATCAACGGTTATGATTTTTGCAAATTAACTCATTAATTAATTATTAATTCACAATAAATGATAACCGTGGATTGGCAGAAATTAACGGTGTTAAAATATGGTTGTAAGAGGTTATAAAGAAATAAGGTTGTAAGTATAACCTTCCTCATATATATATATATATATATATATATATATATATATTGCAAAGATATTATTCACAGTTTTATTTGATGCAAAAAAACATATCTTATTTGATGAAAATAAGATAAAAATCATCGTACAAATTTTAATTCAATTAAATAATTAATAAAAAGTATTGTAATCAGTATCAAAAACTATAAAAAAAAAAAACATTATATATTTCAATAGATATTAGCAACTAAAAAAAAGATATATAAAACAAGGGGATGGGTTATATTTACCATCACTTGTTTATCACTCCTTATTACCAACTTTGTTATTATTGTATTAAAATCAGATCAACGGTTACAAAGTAACATCAAGCGACAATCGTTGGTTTGATTTTGATCTAACAATAATGAAATTAATAGTAAAAAGTGTTATAGAAGACAGAGGGTGATATCAAATCACTATTGCCTTGAACCCATGTATTTGACAGAAGGGGTAGATGATCAGAGTTATCACTGTGCAATAAAAATAAAATAAGAACAGGCTTACTTGATATGTATGAAACAGACAGAATCAGAAGAATGAATGCAGTAGAGGAATTAAATCCGAGCCCACAGAACGTGTCTCCTTAAGACAATTTGCCCCCTCACTGATGCCAAAGGTTGATGGACACTTGTCTCCCAGGATAGAACGGATTTCGTCTGAAGAGTGGTGGCACTACCAGTCAACAGCCCAAACGAACACAACAGTATGCCAGAAGAATTTACACCGGAGGATGAAGAACAGCATGCAATACCGGAAGAACAAAAATTCCGGCAGAGGTTTTGTGCAGAAAACCGGATGGATTTTTCGAATGTGTCAGTGTCTATTTATAGACACTGACCGGTCACGATGAACAGTCGCCGGCGGCGAACCGCCGTGTCTGACGGTGGCGAACGGGTATGACCGGTGACCGTTCCGACGAACAGGTACAACCGGTGACCGGTTCGGCGAGTAGACACGTCCTTTAACCGGTTCGGTTCAAAAAACGGCGGTTGGGTTCGAATTTTGGAGGGAAGCAACGTTTGGACAAAAAATAAAAATAATTTAATAAAAAATTATTTTTATTACACACAACACAACACAACCGAACCGAGCCGGCCGGACGGCGGCGGCGGCGCGCGTGGTGGTGAACCAAGGCCCACCTATCTCCTCCCCCTACATAAAATATGTAGTGACCCAAGGGCCAATTAAGGAGATGGTGGTGGGAGTTTATATATTCTCCCACTTTCTACCAATTGTCCAATGTGAGACTTTCTTAAATAACCCACATAACTCTTCATCTTCCCTTTTCTCTTTTTCTCTCTATTAACCCACTTCTTATTCATAACCAATGGATCATTGTATATTATTCTCATTAATTCCAACAAAAAGTAATAAGAAAAAAGTGATAAATATAATCTCCCTCTAAATCCAGGAGAATGGACTTTTACATATATATTTAAATATTTTAAGGAAAAGATATTATAACAACGAATTAGTGTTACTATTACCAATGTTACTACCAATCAATTTCAACGGTAAATCGATTATGTGGATCTAACGGTTATATTTATTTCCATCTTTGTATGGTTATGATTTCCCATATTTAATATTTTATATTTATTTTCATCTTTGTATGATTATGATTTTTCATATTTAATGCTTTCACATTAAATATGGGGAATCACAATCATAAAAAGGTGGAAATAAATATAACTATTGGATCAACATATCGATCTAATGGTGAAATCGATTGGCAGTAACATTGATAGTAACACAAATTGGTTGTTACAATATCATATCCCTATATTTTATTATACTTGGACAATTTTGAAAAGCATAAATTAACAAGCAAAGGAAGAAGGTTCATTAAAAAAGGGTTTTATAAGAGTTATATTGTAGGAAGAGTGATTGTGTTATGTTATAGAGATTCGTTTTGCGTGCCGAAGTTTTTTTTTTGCTGCGGACCCCACAAAATGTTGTGTGTATATGAAATTTTTTATGGTCGTGTTAAATGATAGATGATAAACCCTTAAAACAATTTTAAAATGAATTTGCTAATTTTATTTTTATTTTTTAAAAACCCTATAAAACTAAAAGCCATAACAATTTAAATGTGGCCGTAACCCTTCAAAGCTTTATTTATTTTTATCCATTATTGCTTTTAACTTAAAGTAATGTTTATCCATTACAATTTTCCTACCCACCATTCGATTTTCGTGCTGACATTGGTCTTACATATGATTTTTTATAACACATGGGTCCCACATGTTTTTTATCTCTACAGCATGAGATTTCAATTCTCCTTCAACATGAGAATTATAAAACTCATCATATATTAGGCATAATCACGTCTTTTCACATCAAAATTAGAGGATAAATATCGGTGGAGCGAGAAATTTTTATAAATGGTCTAAAATATGAAAACTCTACGTAATAGGATCAACGATTGTTCAATCTCTTTTATTCAAGGGGTGATTGTTCACCCTAACCCCTCCATATATAACTTCAGCCTTTGATATTAGTAGAGTGTAAGCATTTAGATGTTTTACTTTGCTGGAAAAGTTGTAAAGATATGGTAAAAATTATACAAATATAAAGTGATCCGTATAAAAAAAATGTGAGACTAACAATAATTTTTTTCTTGTAAATGAGTTATTACAAAAAAATATTCATTTAATTGTTTAATTCAGTTAATTGTTTGCTTATATTAATGATCACTAAATCAATTTTTAAAAATAGAAAACTCCTGAATTGGTTTCCTAAATATTATACTGAATATTTTTTTCATTAAATGTGTATCTTAGAGATCTACAATATTACCGTATTTGTTCTTATAGAAAACTAAAACAGTTGGGACAAATTTAAAAATTAAATTGTATCTTAAAAAAATTAATTTAATGTAAAAAAATGGAAAATCTTGAAAGAAATGTCTACACCTCAAATTTCAAGTCATGCTTTAAATATAACTGTCGCAACCACAGATTCTGCATGCCTTTACAAATTTAGTTAGAGCCAAAACGTAAAATGCATTGTACAAAAAAAAAAAAAAAAAAAATTAGAATTTGCATAATTTCTCGTGCACATTTTTCACGTGCTAATAAGTTCATCAACAGGGGAAAAAAAATGAAAGGCATTTATTAGCAGATGGAAGTGAAAGAAATTAAAAAAAAAAAAAATTACTCAAAAAAGAAAAAGAAATGGCTTTATCAAAAGAAAGAGAAATACCTAGCTTTATTTTTATACCAACAATATGAAAAAGACTAAACACACTATTCACTACTCAGTCAACATCTTGGCTAAGCTTCTCTCGTACTACACCTATGCTCACCCTATTGACACGTTTTTAATCTATTTTCTTTTCTAACTCTTCTTTAATTTATGCGTTACTATCTTTCATTTGATCCAATTGAGCTTGAAGTTTTGGATGCTACCATACTTTCATTCCTTTTCTTTTTCCCTTTCGCATTTGCGTGTTAGTTTGCACCATTGAAGCTGACCCAATTTGGTCCCTATAGTTATTGCAAAAGTACTATTTTATCAAAGTGACATTGATTCATGCTTAAGTCACGCCAAAAACTTTGCCATATCTGATATCAAATTCGGTTAGACATAGATAATACCCAGAAAGTTACCTTTTTTCCATCCTTTAAATAACACTCTCCAAATCCTACTCGTGCACTCAATAAGTTTCGGCAGATGTAGGGTGATGATGATTGCAATATGTTAAATCCAATGGCTACCCATTTTCAGCACGTTTCACCATTGTTTACGTGCTTTTTTCAAAAAAAATGCATGTGCAAAATACACAACTTGTGTGTGGGGAAATTCACATTTAACATCGGGGGTGTTATCATGTAAACACCCCATGTGCTAATTTTCTTCAAATGGCAATAGCTTCGCTCACCGTTGAGTTTGTTTCTAATAACAGTTTTGTGTCATTTTACACCGCAAATTTTGACACCCTTTGAGCTTGGGAAAAGTTGTGCTATGCTGCCTTTAGCATTTATTCTAGTAAAAGATTCTAACAAGTGCGGTATATAGTTGAAACGCGTCGCCACCAATAAAAGTACCTCGAACAATTTATTGCTGGGTAGAAACAGCGACCATTGTGTCACGACAAAAAAATTTATCAGACTGTCACGCCAACAGTAAATTTTGCCAAAATGTCACGCGGCATATTTCGCTATACTGTGTAGCGAATTTCTGCCTGCTTGATGTAGCCTGACATGGCATATTTCGCTACACTGTGTCGCTACACAGTGTAACGAAATATGTCGCGTGGTATTTTGACAAAATTTACTGTTGGCGGGCAGTCTGGTAAATTTTTTTGCCAAACGTAACAAAATGATCGCTCTTCCTAGCTGGGTACCATCTATATTGAGCTCTTACCGGAAGTTTCTCCGAAATGACCAAGCAAATGGATGAATCAAAGTACAAATGCACTTTAGAAACCACAACTTATGGCAGTTTTTTTTTTTTTTAATGTTTTCCTTTTTTCATATAGGATTTCCTTATGCCCATCTTTTTTCTTTAATGACTAATGATGTTGTCGAGGCTCAATTATAATTTGTAGTCATAAAACTTTAATGGGTATACAATATCATAAAATCTACAACCTGTTACTGGCTG
Source organism: Gastrolobium villosum (assembly GCA_032173675.1). NCBI lineage: Eukaryota > Viridiplantae > Streptophyta > Magnoliopsida > Fabales > Fabaceae > Gastrolobium > Gastrolobium villosum. Next base: position 92,164 of record JAVKPL010002899.1, read on the forward strand.
TGTCCTTAGCTTTGTAGTAAACCTTAATTTAGGTAGAGATTATTCTGTGATTGATACAAAGGGAACTGACATAACAAGAGTGAAAATGTAACGTTAGGCAGGAATGATAGATAACAAGAGTGAAAATGTAACGTTAGGCAGGAATGATATTATTACCAATGACATCATTTAGGTACTTGAAAGGAAGCTGGTGAACTGCGCCATCTACCTTTTATCGTCTTCAATGATAATGAACAAAGTTTTCTTAGCATTGAGTTAGCTGGCAGCTGTCCTATAGACTAACTCGTCAAACACCTAGCCAATGGTCAAAAAGGGTGTCTTGTATCTTAATTACAAGCTGGCTCGTCGGTGATATATAGTTTTAGATTAAGTTATGCAAATTATTATAAGAAAAATAATAGTCCAATAATATATATTTATATACAGTTAATTCCGATAGGTGAGAGTATGATTATTTAGATTTATATAAGCTGAAGTCCAATAGCTTACATCATCTCGAGTGTTTTCCCTTCAATTGAAAGTAATAGTGTTTAACATTTCAAATTCTGAAGTCTCTTGCTATAATATTTCAAGCACAATCATTTTCTCTCAAACATGCACCTCAACAAATTGCATGATTCTTATATTTTATAATTGTGTTCTTACAAACGTTTTGAGTCAAATTGAGTTTTGGTACTATATGTAGTTTTGGTCGATCTCATAATGCTACTTAGGTTCGAAAATGTGCTATTTCAAATTTGAACAGTGATTGGCACTATGCTGTAATATTTCGAATGATTTTAGTTTTGAACCTAAAATTTTGAATAATATTACAAAATCTCCTTAACAGGTCTAACATTACTTACACAATTATTGGATTTAAGTGATCATAATTGCATAAACATTATTTACTTTGTGATTATAAATTTTTTATTAAAATTACAATTATGTATATGATCACACTTCTTGTTTTAGGAGTTTAAATTTGATCTCCTGTCAACGTAAAATTTGTGTACTATTATCTTATAATGAATTTGTTATGAAACAAAGGATAACAAGAATATAGTAAAGACAAGAGAAGGAAAAGAGGAAAAATTAGGACAAGATTAAATAAGGATAACTTTCCATTGTAATCTCTTGTCTTTTGTACATTTCTTGATTTATAAGCACTCAATATATAATAAGTTACAATGGAAAAGAATTAATAATTTTGAGAAGTTATAATTTGGAATAATCTCTGTAGCGGTTATCGACATCTAAACTGATATATTATTTATAACACTCCCCTTTGGATGTCCATTAAAATAATATACCTCACTAAAATCTTAGTAGGAAAAAAATTCTTATGGAGAAAAAGATCCTGGTGAAAGAAAAAGAGTATATATTTCTAGTAATATGTACTACAAGTTGTCTCATTAAAAACCATATCAGGAAAATTCAATGGGACAAAATCTTGGTGAAGGAAAAAATAGTGCAACACATATTTTACTCCCCGTGATTAGGGGTGTTCGCGGTCTGGATTGCATCGATTTTGGAAGCAAAAATCATCCGATCCAATCTCTTTGGTTTGACCATGTAATCATCCATTCGGTTTGAACTTTTTTTTAAATCTGATCCGATTCAATCCAATTTTTTTGGGTTTGGATTGGATCGGTTTTCGGTTTTTTGAAAATCCTAAAATTCGTTTCATACAAATAACATCTTTTGTATATGTATTGGCTTTGTAAAAAAAATTTGAAATACGAAAGCATCAGTAAACGATAATATAGTTTTTTGGAGGGGGCAATGAGATATGAAGCTCTACGCAGATGAAATTTTGTTGATGAGATGTGACTAGGTTTTTCTTGGGTTTAGTTGATGGGTTAATGGGTCTTGGGTTTAGAAATTTTTGGATTATGATTGGAGAAAGATCAAAGTAAGTAGAGGGGAATTAATATATTTGATCGGTTTGGATTAGATCGGTTTTCATTAAGCAATCTGAAAACCGATCCAATCCAATTAAAAGTTGCGATTTTTGTTCGATTTTCGGTTTGTTCGGTTCGGTCACCGCGGTTCGAATCGGTTGATGAACGCCCCTACTCGTGATGATAACATGATTTGATATCTTTGAATTTGTGAATCCCAATCTTATATAGTAGGTAGGGGTGTTCGCGATCTGGATTGGATTGATTTTGGAAGCAAAAATCATCTGATCCAATCATTTCGATTTGATCATGTAATCATCCATTCGGTTTGGATTTTTTTTTCAAATCCGATTCAATCCATTTTTTCTCGGTTTTGACTTGGATCAATTTTCGGTTTTATGAAAATCCTAAAATTTGTTTAATGATTATTGTGCAAATAACATCTTTTGTATATATTGAATTTGTAATTATTTTTTTAAAATACAAAAGCATCACTAAACGATGATATAGTTTTTTAATGAGATATGAAGCTCTACATAGATGAAATTTTGTTGATAAGATGTGACTAGGTTTTTTTCTTGGGTTAATGGGTTTTGAGTTTAAAGAATTTTGGACTATTATTAGGGAAAGACCCAAGTAGGTAGAGAAAAATTAATATATTGGATCGGTTTGGATTGGATCGGTTTTCATCTACCAATCCGAAAATCGATCCAATCCAATTAAAATTATGATTTTTTTTTTCGGTTTTCGATTTTTTGGTTTTTAGTTTATTCGGTTATCGGTATTTGTTTCGATCACCACGGTTTGAATCGGTTTGGATCCGTTGATGAACACCCCTAATAGTAGGAGATGTCTTAGTAAGTAAATCTATCAAATCCTCTACTGAACAAATTTGAACACCTTAAAATAAGTGTGCTTCCACTTGGGAAAAAAATCCTCTTTGGGAATTGGGATATGATCAATAAATATCCTGCATTATTCCAATATCTTCGTGTTGAAGAAGAGTTAGTTCCTACTAATAGACTTATAAGAAAGGAAAGAACGAGGATAGAAAGTTGAACATCAATTTTATTAATAATTTCATAGCCCCCTAGATATATGTCCACCTTTTATTATACACTAAAAAGATTGCCTCAATAAAAACCTTCCCAAAAAAAACCTAATAGGATAAAAATTTAGCAAAGGGAAAAAGAGTGCAATGTGTATGACTCTCCCTCTGAAAATTCATTGTCGTTATCATATTATAAAAATGCCTTATGAGTACATATCATCGTTAAAAATATCTTCCCATTAATTGAGTCATATAAAAACTATTGAAGCTAATTAATTTTTTCAGCACATTATACATTACTGCCTTGATTGAACTAAGATATAACACTTCAAGACCAAGGTATTTTTCATTCCCAAAAACTCTTTTGAAAACATCATTGTCAACCTGAGCTTGATTAACATCTTTGCCTCAACTTGGGGAGGAGGGTTGGAAATATTAGTGGAGATAAATTATAGGATCTGGTTGATTGTAATCATATGTCAAATACAATCCATAAATAGGGCAACAAATCATTTGATTTTTTATTATTATGGGCAAAATAATTTATCCCAATTATTGTATCACATATTATTTATATTGAAAGAAACCCCCTCCTTGACCATCATTGAGAGGGGAAAAAGATTATTAATGTGGACGTAGGCGTAATGGCTGAACCACAATAATTTATGTGTGCCTTTTTTATCTAGAGCTGGTTAAAAATACTTTTTTGCTTTATCCATGTAAAATCTCTTTAAAGTATTCTCTTTATAAGTCAACTGATAGATAAATATTATATTAAGGCAATTATACACATACACATTTGTTTCTTTATTCCATTTGAAACTTTATTCAACAAATACCCCGAGAATTTTAATATGTTTCAAGCAATTTTTTTTTTTTGGTAAATTGGTTCAAGCAATTTTAATTCTTTTAGGATTTTCACATAAATTTCATTATCGGTAGAATAAGCCGTATAACTAGCTTACAATAACATCCATTAGACGCATGTTGACATTTCATGAACTGCCAGACTAATAAGATATCTGAAAGTAATTGCATCAACCACGAGAAAATATATTTTCATATAATAAATGCCAAACTTTTGCAAAATTAGACTATTATGCATTATTATGTTATGGATTATTATGAACTGTGATTTCTCTCTATGGATTGTTATGAATTATTATGCTTTAATCTTTGATGTTCTCTATTTGGATTATTATGCTTGTTGAATGGATCTCTTTTTTTGGCTGCATTTTTTGTTGAATGGTATCATGCTTTTTGATGTTGCCAAGGGGGAGATAATGTGTAAATCGAGAAAATCATCATTATATGAGGAAGGCATATATTGAGGTAAAGAGGGGGAGAATGAACTTTAATGAACTTGAAAAATAAAAGTGAGTTATATGTTAGATCCTCACATTTTATATAGATTAAGGGGGAGTTTCAATACTATCTTTGTCAAGATACATGTTATGCTAATCATTTTCTCAATTTGAGTTTGTCATCATCAAAAAGGGAGAGATTGTGGAACCAATGCACTCAATGAAAAGAATATAAAGGTTCAAGAGTTTTGATGATAACTAACAAGCATGGAAAGAAAGCTTCAAAGTGCAATAATCAAAAAGAAGCTTAAAGAATCAACCAACATCTATCAATTCCATCAAGTCAATGAACAAAAGATCAAGACTCAAGCTTCAAGAGAATATTCTATGCCCAAGCACCCTCAAAGTAATATATCTTAGGACTTAGAATTATTAAGGAAAATTGATTTCTTGCATGAACAAAGCTCAAAGCTTTTTTCAAACATATGCATTAAATCATCATTTGAAATTTAAATTCATTCATAGCATGAGAATCTATTTATTAAATATTTATCAAATGATTAAAAGTAATTGAAACTAATTTAGAATATCAGAAAACCATTTTGGGACGAAATCCAACCTTTTGACACGTTGGTAATCAATTACCTCAGCAATGGTAATCGGTCACCCTTCATGATACTCGATTACCCACTATGCAGAAGACAAAAATAATGGCCATAAAATGGCTAGTTTGCGAAAATGGTTGTAAAATCACTTATGAGGGTCTCTATAAATAGGAATCATTGTTCCATTGATTGGACAAAACTTCTTGATCATTATTCTTAATTTAAATCATATTATTTGTTTATTCTCATTCATCTTGATCATAAACTCTCTTTGAGCTTTATTCTTGTGAAAGTGTCAACACCCATAGTTCTTCAACTTGTATAATTTGTACTTTGAGAGTACTTAGTCATTGTTAAACACCTCTATTTGATTTCTTGAATAGTTAGGGGAGTGAAATCTTTATACATGAGAGGTCACCCAATTTCTAAGAAAATTTGGAGTGAAAGATTGTAAGGCATCGAGAGCCCGAAGTCTTGAAAGGTTGTAGTGGTTTGTCAAGCACCCTCAAGCTTGATAACTAGTTAAAAAGTTTGATGCTTCGGTCTGGACGTAGGTCACAGTGGTGGTGACTGAATTAGGATACGTTTAGTTTGTAATTTCTCTAACTTTGAACTCCTTACTTTAGTCTTGAAATTACAATTTTAGATTGTGTTTATTTATTCGTGTGCTTATTTAATTGATCACACACATGCTCTTACACTTAGATTTTTCCTTGTTAAATAATTTAATTGAGAAAATACTCTTTAAAATATCAAAGGAGACACTTTGCAAAAAAAATTTATAAAATTCAATTCACCCTCCCTCTTGAGTATTGAAGCCACTTGTCCAACAGTTTAGTCATTGGGTAAATCGATGGAGGTGGGGTTACATTTCCTATAATATTTGACAATCAACCAAACATAGAATTAAGAAAGTTTAGCCAACATTCATGGTAATATCTTTTGGCCAACCAAACAGCCTTTTGTCACATTCATGAGAATTTCAATTTCTCAGCATATTCTTAATGATCATGATTCCCAGATGTAAAATAAATCATCCTCTACCAAGAGCTCCCTTAAGGCCTTTTTTACAACATTTTTTGAAGTGTCAAAGACCTAATATAGGTCAACACAATAGAAGAAAAATGGTGTGATCTGCCCAATATAGCTCAACCCAAAGCAGGTTAGCGCCAAATGGGCTGAACCAACCAGCAAGCCCAGAAATATAATTATTAAAGACAGTAATTATTAAGATTTTTTTTTCTTCAGTTTACTTAAATGTTATTTTAAGTGATAGTAGATTTTAAATTTTTTAATGTAATTTAATTTAAATTTTTTAATACAATTTAATTAAATAAATTATTTAAGATTAACATTTTGTGAAGCTCTCTTTATATAAATAAGTAAAAGAAATGTGAGATATTAGATCAGCCCAAACAGCTTACATAAGGTCAGGTGGGAATAACAATTTGTCGGCCCAAACTTTAAAATGGTCTAATAGCGAGACATTTTGTACAACACTTGCCCCGTCCTCTGGATTATAGATCCCAAAACAAATTATTTGATATTGATTGTCTTATAAGGTTTTATCAATCGATTTCTACTTTCTAGAATATAATTCTCTATGGCATCGTTGAAACCCTGCAAAACTGTCAACACTTATCGTCTTCAATAATAATGAACAAATTTTTATCGGCATTGAGTTACCTGGAAGCTGTCCTACAGACTAACTCGTCAAGCACCTTGTCAATAGTCAAAAAGGGTGTCTTTTGTCTTAATTACAAGGTCCAAGATCGTCGGTGATAGTTTTAGCTTAAATTATAGAAATCAGAATAAGAAAACAATAATGAAAGTTACATAATTATTATATTTATAAGTGTGCATGTTGACAAGTTACAAGTACGTCTACTATGTAGTTTTGGATATCATGGTGCTACTTGTAGTTTTAATTTTATCACTTGCTTCGATAGGGGCAGGATATACTTACTACCAAAAAAATTTACCATCTTTACAACCAACCTAATTACCGTTGATTTTCGTCAATCTAACGGTTATGATTTATTCGAAATTATTGGATCACATTTATTAATTAATTATTAATTTTCATTAAATCCAATAAATCATAATCGTTAGATTGACAGAAATTAACGGTGATTCAATTGGTTGTAAAAGTGGTAAACTTTTTTTGTGGTAAGTATATCCTTCCCCGCTTCGACATGGTTAGTTTCGTTAGAACAAAGTACTTAAAAAATATCAAATATAAAAAATAATTATATTTGAGATAATTATCTTCTATTAAATTATTTAAATACTTTATTAAAAAATTAATAAATCATCACTACTCTCTATCATATTATGAGTTTGTTAAAATCTGATTTTTTTTATTATTTAACAATGATTAAGTCTTTTATTTTTTCCTCTAAAAGAAACTTCTTAATTTAGAGAATTAAAATCTAAAATTTCAATATTAGTAAACACGAAAAATATTTATACTTAAATGAACCTTACTTAACTATAGAAAAAATAAAGATCTTCACAATCATGCTGCAAATAAATTGTGGTCATTCCAAAAGAAAGAAACAGTCTAATTTTATATCGTGACACACTGTAATTAGAGGTTCTAGTTAAATTGGGTAAAATATCGGCAACTTATTATTATGCAATGTTTAATTCTTATATTATTCATTTTATTATTAATTTTTATTTTGTCTTCATTTTAAGCAGTGTATTTTTTTAATTATGAGACTTTTCTTACATTTGAAGGTATTTTATATTATTTTATAAAATTCGGTCTAACTTATCTTTTAGAATTTTACCGTGCTTAAACAAATTACACATACCAGTATGTACAAAAATAAAAATTAGACATACCAGTTTTCACCATTTTTATTTATTTTGGGTACAAAGTTTTCACTATTTCATAAACAAAGTACTTTGTTTGAATCTTGGGCCCATCTTCTAACCCGAAATATTGGATGAATGTGGGCTTGGGCATAGATATTAGATAATTTGGAAGATGATGCCCAGTGCCCACCATTTCATCATAAACATTACCTAACCCAAAACAAAGAGGCCCTATAAAAGGAGGAACTCGCTACTCGCTTTTATGGAGTACACGTACATCTACACTCTCACTCAGGGTGCTGCTCAAGGTGTGTGCATGCACTTTATGAAAGATAAATACTAATGTATTTATCTTTCATTTAATTTAAATATATTATATTCTAATTTATTAAAATTTACAAATAAATTTTACTTATTTACTTTAAAAATAATATTGTATTAAAGGAGCTTTTTCATGTATCGGTCGTTTAATAATTTGATATATTTGTATTTTTTTATTTTCTCCTTTTGTTGAATTAAATAATGACACAAGAGAACCGTATATTATGGGGAAATCTGGATTCTCTCCCGTTAAAAAAATGATTTTATGGAGAATTATAATCATACAAAAGTATATCAATAGTAATAAAGGAAGAGAAAAAAATTAAAATAGATAATAACATAATCATAATCGTTGATTCACTTTTATATAGTTATCATCTTCCTGCATAATATTTTCATATATATGTAATTTTTTTTTTCACCATTTCCATCGCGCGGAAACAGCGAGGAAATAATTAATAAATGAAAAAGGTACGAGGCATCGGGTCAAATGAATTAATGCACTGACTAATTAGCCAGTCCACGCATTTAAGAGCAACTTTATCATAATTATGACCAGGAAGTAATGATGAGAGCTAGCATAATAAATTGAATGTGAAATCCAGAATTGAATGTGGTCAGAAGAAATAGAGGGCTATGGGAAAATCACCATTTTAAGGATTTTGAACAAAAGAATTACCCGGTTAAAGTAGGTTGGATAAGTTTTTCCAAAGTAATGCAGTCAAACATGTCACCTATGCTGACGGGATTAGTCCCGTCACTTATACTGACGGGACTCGTGCCACGTCAGCGCCACGTAGACAGTCCAATTACCGTAAAGCTTCGGAATGCCATAACTTGTGATTCGGGTATCCAAATCAGATGATTTTTTTTTTTGATTTCACATAACTTTTCGAGATCTACGCAATGACACCTTATTTGACATATTTTATCTCCAATAAACATAGTTTGAAGATCTTATGGATAAACAATCTTGTGATTGTGGTACAATTGTTATAAATTCAAACTATGTTTGTGGGAGATAAAATATGTAGAATGAGGTGTCATTGCTTAGATCTCGAAAATTTATGTGAAATAAAAAAAAAATCATCTGATTTGGATACCTGAGTTACAAGTTATGGCCTTCCGAAGCTTTACGGTAATTGGACTGCCTACGTGGCGCTGACGTGGCACGAGTCCCGTCAGTATCAGTGACGGGACTAGTCCCGTCAGCATAGGTGACATGTTTGACTGCATTACTTTGGAAAAACTTATCCAATCTGCTTTAACCGGGTAATTCTTTTGTTCAAAATCCTTAAAATGGTGCTTTAGGCAGAGGGCTATAGTCATAGATCAAATGCTTTCAATAAAGATTCTAGGAAATTTAGGTGTGACTTGGAGATTCAAATTGAGTTGTAGAAAAGTTATAGCTTGCAGCCTGATATTTTATTGAAGGTGTAAAGCATCAATTTGTATCCTGGGTCAATAGTAGATTAACCATTCATGTACATTTTCCAAAATGGTTCCCATCCATCCATCTACTATAATTTTGTGAATAATAGGTTCCGTTGTTCTATGTGAAAACCTCAATGTATCAAACTTGCTTCCCAAGTATTTGTGACTTATTTTAGAGTTAAGAAGCATGCCATTCACTTACGGTTCTTTTAGAACCCCAAAGGGTACATTTGGTAATCTATTAGTTAACATTCCTTAAACTGTTTTTGGTTTTAACAAGAAAAAACCAATTAGTTAGCATTTCTTGAAATATTATTATTCCATTAATATATATATTTTTATTTCTCAACTGATTGATCAATTGAATCAACTAGTCTAATTCTAATGCTGTTGAACTTATATTGGAAACGACTCTCCAAGTTTTTTATTTTTTAATTTTCAAGACTCGAACATTTTTAATATTCCTTTTCAAATAGAAGAAGACACTTTTCCAAACTGATTGAAAAAATATTTGTCAATTCTATTTTAAATAGACTTTACAAAAATAAAATTATTGTGTACAAATAAACAAATCACATGTATAAAATGTAATTGAGAATAAAGTTTTCATTCTGAACTAAACTAATTTTAAATAGTGATTTGATTCTTCAATCGGTTTGGAGAAAATAATTTAGTTCTTAAAATGGGTTGAAAAGACGTGATGTTGATTGGTTCGTTAACCGTGTTAAGATATTCAAAGTTGATGAGTCCCACGTTGGATTGATAACGAATTAAGTGAGGTAAATAAAAGTGGATGAATCGATTAAGCCAATATCTTAAGGTTTTAGGTTGAGATATGATGTTGGACCCACTTTGTGTATTTGTTCCACTTAGCTAATTAGTGATGGTCCCATGTCACGGGCTTCCCCTGAACCCGCCTAACAGTGGTATCAGAGTCTGGTTGGGCTCGAGCTAGCTTGGTGATTGGCTAGGAGGCAGGTTTAGTACTTAGGCCATGTGCTACTCAGTTAAGGGAGAGCATATCAATGTTGGGTTTCACACTTGAGGGACATATTGTTAGGATATTCAAGTGTGATGAGTCTCACATTGAGTTGATAATTGATTAAGTGAAGTGAATATATATGGATGGACTTATTAACCTAATGCCTTAAGGTTTTGGGTTAAGATATGGTGTGAGACCCACTTGATGTATTTGATCCACTTAGCTCATTAGTGATGATTCCCCGTCACGGACTTCCCCTGAACCCGCCTGACAAATAGTTCATTTAATTTTTTTACATTCATAAAATAGGTATGGTTCAATTCAATCCGATTCTTATAGCCCGAAGCGAACCAAATTGGTTAAGTGATTCTGAAGCAAACTAATTTTAAAAAAAAAATCAGTTCTTCAATCAATTTGAATAAAATAGTTCACTTCTTCAACTAGTTTATTAAAAATACAATTCTTTTAATTCAGCTTGGATCAATTCACAATTCTATTGATTTTGTTATTTTTCTAATTGTGCGGATTTAATGTATTACATGATGGTGTGTGAAAAGAAGACATGTGTTTGAAGTGAGTAAAGTTCTCAATAGCTTTTATAAATTAATACTACAAAAGTATGATTAATTTCATGTGAGCCCTCACTTCCATTTAAGAAACTCAGCAATGCTCATTTTGTAACAACTATTGGATTTATGCAAAAGTGATTTAAGACCTAATACATTGGATGTTTACTGAATCATCATCGTCTCACAAATACAGAGAACATACCTCTTGAATAGTAGATTTATGAGCAACCTCCTTGTATGTAACTTTCCTTTACGAACTGATCTCCTTTGCAATACAGCATGAACGATCTCCTCTGCAATATAACATGAACGATCTCCTCATAAAGGTTGGTTTGTGGTAGAACTTCGTGAGTATGTCTCAAGGAAAAATGAGTGATGAGTGAGCACTCTCTCATTTTATGAAAGATAATCTTACCTCAGTTTCTGCAATCGCTAAGTGAAGACTTACGAGACTAATGATTATAAATGTAGAATATATATAAGTTCCAAAAAATCATAACTCAAGATTGAATGAGTTAGAGATTTATTGGGCTCTTTTTACGTATTAGACAAATTTTAATGAAAAAGAAAAACCCAACACATTTGACGGCAAAAAAATTAATTTATTGTTTTTTTAATAAAAAATTACGAAAAAATAGTCGTTTTGAAATTAATTACGAAAATATAGCAGTCAAACACGCCCTACGGGGGGCGTGACCGGTTGGAGAGAGACACGCCCAAATTTGGGCGTGAACGAGGAGAGAGACACGCCCCATTTGGGGCGTGTTTCACCAGGTGCTGCCACGTGACACAAAAGTCAACAGATTGACCATGAAAATTTGGAAGTCCATAACTTTTGACTCGGGTATCCGAATTAGGTAATATTTTTTTTTTGATTCCACGTAACTTTTCGAGATCTACGTAATGACATCTCATTTGACATATTTTGTCTCTCACAAGAAAAAATTGTTTACAACAATGATACCATAAGAACGTTTAAACCCAAATTAATAAACAGAAAACCACTATTATGATTAGAAACATTCATAGTAAAGATCCGACGGTGTAAACATTTGGGCATGACCGAGGAGAGAGACACGCCCCCATTGGGGCATGTTTCACCAGGTGCTGCCACGTGACACAAAAGTCAACAGTTTGATCGTAAAACTTTGAAAATCCATAACTTTTGACTCGGGTGTCCGAATTAGGTAATATTTTTTTTGATTCCACGTAACTTTTCGAGATCTACGTAATGACATCTCATTTGACATATTTTTTCTTTCACAAAAAAAAATTGTTTACAACAATGATACCATAAGAACGTTTAAACTCAAATTAATAATCAGAAAATCACTGTTATGATTAGAAACATTCATAATAAAGGTCCTTATTAAAAAGTTAAGTGAGTGCTTTTCGTTTTATTTTGATTTTTAAGTTTTTGTTCGTGATTATAAACTTATGTCATTTTAAATAAAACTATTTCGTTTTGATATGATTTTTAAGTTTTTGTTCGTGATTATAAAGTTATGTCATTTTAAATAAAACTATGTCTTTTTGATATATTTTTACCAAAATCATAAAGATCTTTATTATGAATGTTTCTAATCATAACAATGATTTTCTGATTATTAATTTGAGTTTAAACGTTCTTATGGTATCATTATTATAAATTCAATTTTTTTGTGAGAGACAAAATATGTCAAATGAGGTGTCATTACGTAGATCTCGAAAAGTTATGTGGAATAAAAAAAACATTACCTAATTCGGACACCCGAGTCAAAAGTTATGGACTTTTAAAGTTTCACGGTCAAACTGTTGACTTTTGTGCCACATGGCAGCATCTGGTGAAACACGCCCCAAATGGGGCGTGTCTCTTTCCTCGGTCACGCACAAATTTGGGCGTGTCTCTCTCCAACCAGTCACGCCCCCCGTAGGGCGTGTTTGACTGCTATATTTTCGTAATTAATTTCAAAACGATTATTTTTTCGTAATTTTTTATTAAAAAAACAATAAATTAATTTTTTTGCCCATTTAACATTCTAAACAATAACCATCGTATCTTACTTTTTGAAAAAAATAAAACAGGCGTGCCATCCACTCCCCATCGTAAACTTTATTTACCTCCAAAAAACAATAATAATTAGAGATAGACGCTAGTTCGTTGGCCTAACATTTAGAATTCCTAACGCCAAAGACAGAAAATAATAAAAATAATTAAAGCACTTTGCATCACTTATTATTTTCTTGTTATTGGTATACAACTACACACCCGTTTTGTCTTATTGGTTGGAATTCATGATAGAGATGGAGATTTCTTTCTTGTATTTTCTTTTGTGGGGACCCATTCTCAATGATTTCTCACATATCGTCAATGAAATTGAAGACCTTATCATATATGATATATCCCACGATCGTTTTCCCGTACATTCTTAGTTACTGTCCATAAAGTTTGTGCTATTACGTTGTTGTTATTATGGTTTGGGTCCCTATCATATTTGTTAATCACCACATGTATTGCCATTGCTGTGTCAGTGTGTCACCGTTCATTGCTGTACCCTTTGATTATACATATATCAAATTTACTCTGATTCCCACATATTACAAAGTACAATATATAACGAGTTTTATTAGTGTTATATTACATAACGTAAGTGTTGTTTTCAACTCTCAAATCAAAAAGGAGAGAGAAAGTGAAATGATGAAAGAGAAAGAAAAACATGTGGACCCCACCTCTTTAATGAGTGTGTAGGAAAGTGAAATTATATTATATTAAATGATAAAAATAAAACCCATATATAATAGCGCAGTGCTTTTATCATGCCATTGTAGAGGAAGAAATTCTCTTACACACTCAAATTCATGATAGGATCCACACATACAAAATAAAAAAAAAATAAAAAAAATTATTGCACGCAAAACGAACTCTCACTAACATGAAAAAAGAACTCTCCTACGGCATAAGAATTGTTTTTCCCTATATAATATATGGTTATCGTACCGTCTTCTTCAAAACTTGTAGATTTCAATCATTCAAAGATATGACAATATCAGACAAATATTTTCATCTTATTTCTATTTTCTCATAAAATATTTAAGGAAAAAAATTGATTTTTAGTCTAAACTTTTATTTTATATATATTACCTGAAAAGCAAAATGTCAAATCATCTTACATTGAAAAATATGAGTAGTCCATTATTTAGTAAATAATAGTTACCAAACAATATTAATGAACTAACTATAAATGTAATCTTCAAAATTTTATCGAGGTTAACAGTTTTTGAAATTAAAATTTAAACCTGATTATTCAATATTGCGGGAAGATATCTATTAACATGACATCAAAAAACAGTATTTTATCTTTTATTTATAAGTAGACAAGTTAGAGATAATTTAATAGTGATTTAGACTTATTTATTTAGTGTATGTTACTTTATCTATTTATATGTTATCCATTACACATCTAATTATGACAAATTGCATTTTCTGAGAATTCAGATAAATTTTATTAACCTTTATTTCATTTTCAAATTTATATTATTTTTCCTTTTCATATATTTTTCTTATGTGGGTATTCGATGGAACGATGTGTAAGATTCTTAGGATATGAAAAAAAAATTAAAAATACAGATGTGTTTTTGGCTGTTGAGATTTCATCCAACATTTTAAGATTTCATCCAACATTTCAAACCCAAAAGGTTTTTAGGTAAGAGTATGATTAAAGAATTTATATAAAGAATTACTTCAACCCAAAATAAGGTATTGGGTATATCCTTTTTAATGGTTTACATTATTATCTAACATACCCGGTTACATAAGAACGCTTTGGGCTTGAAGCGTGAATATTGCACCGGCCCAATTTTTGGTTTACTTTATACTTATTTAATTCCACCAGAAAGTGAGGAGAGGATCGGATTCGTAATCTTGTGGTCACTAAAGCTCTGATACAGTAATACCATGTAAAGAATCATCTTAACCCAAAATCTTAAAGTGTTAAGTAAGGACCATCTTAATGGTTTATATTATTCTCTAATAATAAAACTTGAAGTAAATTTTTTTGTTATTTCGAAACTAAAAAATTGATTGTAAATTTTAATAAATTTTAAATTAAAGCGTGATTTAACCTACATTTAATTAGAAGTTGGGCAATTAGAATTTAAAACTTCTAGCTATACGGGGTATTAATATGTTGTTCATCCAAGGTAACTTCGTAATTTCAACTAGCAAGTAAAAAATCAGTTGCAGTCACCAAAACATGCACAAATTAGACATTTACTGTTCGTTCATTTTGACGAATAGGACAGTCAAACAAACCTGCTTGAATTCAATGTTGATAATTGATTTGGCTCACTACCTACTTGACTATTTCAATGTCGGTTTAAAATCAATGAAATATTCTTCTTCCTAATATGTCTCTCTCCTCAATTTTTCTTATTCTAATCTTTTGTAGAAAATAGTATATATGCTTATGGAGTAAGAACAGCATTAATTTGTATCCACAATTAGTCAATTTGTATGCATCAAACCAACTCAAAAAGCATATGAGACAGTGAGATAAGCATTTCTGGATCCTTTTGGTTTGCTTAATTCTGCATTCACGAGCACCACAACCGCATCGTCATATCATTTTCAAATCCAGTATAAAAATAGAATTTTTTTTTTAATATAAGTGAAAATAACATTAAAAAAAAACAGTGTAAATATATTACTTTTTGTGATGTTTGATAAATGATGTATTCGTACTTCTCTAATACTGTAAATATTTGAGAACATTTTCAATGCAACAGCAATACCTAACTCCCTTAACAAAAACAGAAAAAATTAAATATTAGTGAAAATAATCATAAAGAATGGTAGTGTAAACATAATATCTTTTTGCCATATAGCCAAAGAATAATGGCTTTAATGTTTTTATAGTGAATGTAGATAAATTATTTCACTCCCAAGACGACGTCATTTTGGATTGAAAAATTAAAAATTATAATGAAATAGATTATTATAACCCTGAAACAAATTACAATTATAAAAATACATTGATTTCCGCCTTAAAACGACGTCATTTTGGGTTCAATGTAGATAAATTATCTACAAAAAGCGAACTCAAAAATAATTGTATATAACTAGATAAATCTATTAGAATACATTATTCATGACATTTTATTCAATAACTCAAATTAATTTTTTTGTCGATTTAATTTTCAGTATAATAAATTAGTTTGTAACCAGTGGCAAGTCACTTAGGGGTAGGATGGAGCCTTGACCCGGATTAAAATTCGAAAATTAATCATCTTTTTATCGTGATTAAGTAACCGTGACTAACTTTCTGGATAACATTTTTATTGGTCGTAGCTCAATAAATTAACTGGCTCGCCGCTGTTTGCGAACAATGCATCAATTATGAATTTCATTCTTGTTACTCTTACTTCTTAAAGATTAAACTATATATTAGAATAAGATATATAAAGTGACACTGTTAAAACAAATATTTTCGAAAATGGTTTTATCCGACAGCTAAAATCATTATTTTTGTTGATTTACTTCATAAAAAATATTAACATTTTCATTATTGATAAAATACATGGACGGACGGATAATGTCAAACTAATTTTATATTCTCATATTTAATTAAATACATGGATAAATAAAAAAATATTAACACTTCCATAATTAATTTAATTTATTATTTTTAAAATCATATAACTTAGGTATAAATAATGTCAAAAAAATTATATTTTATTTAAATTTTAAACTAACTTGACTTCAATTTAATCATTAATTAGAAGATGAACAAAATAACATAACTTTATATCATTAGAATGATACATATTTTTCTCGTAAAAGATTGATGTAATTAAAATATTATATCAACATCACGAGTGAAGTTAATATGGTCCGGAACTTCAAAAAAATTGGGCGGGACTGAGGTGAGAGAAAGAAATAAAAGATTGAAGAGAAAGAACAGAGAAAAGAAAAAAAAATTAATATACTTGTCAATATTAAAGTGGAAGGACCACGGTGCTCTGGAGAATAATAAAAAATTTCCAACATCACCAAATTAAACGTGGCCCTGTCACTCAATCATGAGTATTGAGTAGTCCGGTTATAAAACATCAAAATTATATATTCGGCTTGAGGTCCACTTACCTCAACTAAACCCAAATTACCCTAAACATAGGTGTGACAGTGACACATTGCACCATCATTGTCAAATATATATATATATATATATATATATATATATATATATATATATATATATGCTATGATACACGGATACGTACACGGGACACGACACATTACGACACGCTGTCACGTTAATTCTAAAAAATGTCATATTTCGACACGTTGGGACACGTTTTGATATTAAATAAAAAATTTAATATATGATATAATTTATATTTAATACATATAAGAATTCATACTAAGTCATATAACCAATCAAATATTTAAATTTAATAACATAAATATAAATATAAATAATTTTTCGTAGTTTGTTAATTTTTCATGTCAGATTTCATAACAGAAAAAAATTAATTTATAAATTATTTCTTTTATATTTAGTTAACAAAATAAAATTAAGATTTTTTTTAGAAAAAAGAAACGTGTCCGAGCATTGATCGCGTGTCGGAAAAAGTTGACTGCGTGTCGGAAAGTGTCGGAGAGTTGACCGCGTGTCCCCAAATATTAACCGCGTGTCGGAGCGTGTCCGTGTCGAACACGTGTCCGACACGCAAATTTTCCAATTTGGAGTGTGTCCGTGCTTTCCAGGATATAGGGTTTTATTAGTCCCATTTAACATAAGATAGTTATCTTATGTTGTAGAGAGAAAATAGGTGGATCCCACCATTACAAGAAAAAAGGAAAAAAAGAAAAATGTGGGGTACGAAAATCGAAGTGAGAGAACATGAGAGAAGATATCTTATGTGAAAGGAAAGTAATATTTTCCATATATACATATAGGATTTGATTTTCTGAGGTTGCATGAGAATTCAATTCTCATGTTGTGACTCAATTAGTGGTGGACCCCACATTTATTGAAAAAAGAAAAAGAAAAGTTTTGCACGCAAATCGAATGATTACTAACATGAGAATTAAGTTCTCATACAACATGAGAAAATATTTTCCCTACATATATATATGGGTTTTATAAGAATTATGTTGTAGGAAAAGTGATTATGTAATGTTATAGAGATTCGTTTTGCGTGCCAGAGTTTTTGTTTTTGTTTTTGCTGCGGGCCCCACAAAATGTTGTGAGTGTAGGAAAGTTTTTCTAGTCATGTTAAATGATATATGATAAACCCTATATATATAGGGGTTTGTTTTTCTCATGTTACATGAGAAAACAAACCATTCCTACACACACCATAAAATGGTGTGCCACTTATTTTCTTGCTTTTTGTTTTTTTTAAATAGGCGGGTCCCACACTTGATGTATCTATGACATGAGATTACAATCTTCTACAATATAAGATATATTTTTCCTATATATATATGGGTTTTATAATTCTCATTCAACATTTGAATTCAATTCTCATGTTGTAGAGATAAAAAACATGTGGGACCCATGTGTTAGAAAAAATTATGTGTAGGACCCACGTTAGCACGGAAATCGAAGGGTGTGTAGGAAAATTCAAATTCTCTTGTTAAATGAGAATTATAAAATCCTATATATATATATATAGTGAAATGTGTTTCTCATGATGCATGAGATTATTTATCTCATGCAACACACAAAAAATGAGTGAGATCCATTTTGTTCTCTCTCCTTCTTAATGGGTTCCACCCGCTTTTTTGTGTGTTGTATGAGACAAATTGTCTTATGAAGAGAAAATTCAAACCCATATATATATAGTCATTTCTCTAGCCACTTGACGTCTATTAATAACATGTATATGATTATTATTCTCCGCATTTAATATTTTCACCTTTTGTATAATTATGATTCCTCGCAATATTGTCACCTATATATATGATAAATAATTGGCTGTTGGACATCAAGCACTTGGAATATATATATATATATATATATATATATATATATATATATATATATATATATATATATAGGAGAGATCATTTCACTCAAGAGTAAGACTTACTCTCCATCTCAGCCGTTGATTTCCGTCCATCTAACGATTATCATTTATAAAAAATTAATAGATATAACTCAGTAAGTTATAATCGTTAGATGGATAGAAATCAACGACTGAGATGAAGAATAAGATTTAAATCTTATTCTGGAGTCAAAAGAACCCTCCCCATATATATATATATGTATATATATATATATATATATGTATGTATATATATATATGTATGTATATATATATATATGGCATAATATCCTTTGACACCGGTATCAAATTTTGAAACTTGACACCAAATTCTAAACATTGATTTCTGCCGATCAACAATTATCATTTATGGGGAATGAAACTTAATAATTAATTATTAATTCTAATAAATGATAACCGTTGATTGACGAAAATCAACGGTTATGATTTTGTGTCAAATTTCAAAATATGATATCAGTGTCAAAGGATCCTGCCCCTGTATATATGTGGGCTTTACATCTCTCTTTCAACATGAGGTTAGAAAATTTCCTACACACACATAATCTTAATGGGTCCCACCATAAACAAAAAACAAAAAGTAAAAAAAAATATTGCACGCAAAACGAACTCTCACTAACATGAGAAAACAACTCTCCTATTAAAGGAGAAAGTATTTTCCCTATATATATATATATATATATATATATATATATATATATAGGGTAGGATCCTTTGACACCGGTGTCAAATTTGAAATTTGACACCTTATCTGATAGCCATTAGATAAAAAAAGATCAACGGCTCTAATTTGTAAGCACGTGACTAGAGTGAAACTGGGCCGGGCTGGCCCATTAGTGACCTGATCTGGCTCGGCCTTTTTACTTAATAGGTTGGACTTGGGCCGACTTAAAGGTTTGATTACATAATTGGGTCGGGTGTTAATATGTAAAGCCTGACCATGAGCTGAAACGCTTGTCCAATTATTCACCTTCGTTTTTTTTTATCACAGCCCACATACTGAAGAGTGACGACTTACTCCAATTATTCACCCTCAGTCTACTTGATCATCTGTTATTGTCCTTCCTTTTTTGTTCTGTGATTCGGTGTATCGTTTAAGAATTTGAATATCTGCCCCACCATGGTAGTGTACTAAAATTTATGTTCCTTGGGATTTGATATTTTATAACGAGTGTTGTATTCTCCGGTGGCGAGGTTGATGAGATTTTTTTAGCTGGGGATGTAAAATTGCAATTAATGTGAGTTTTCCTTTATTATTTTCGTGTGTTTCGTGCGTATTATTGAGTTCCTTTGGGTTTTTTTGAAAATCGCTAGTAGCTTGGTTTCGAAATTCCTTGTTTAGCAGCATCTAGGTTGTCATACATTTCATTTTTGAATCCATTCTTTATGATATTGAATCCAAGAAAAAAATAGGAAGACAAGTATTATTTTATCCCCCAGTAAGCATGGTCCAATAGGAAGACAAGTATTATATTTGCTCCCCGGATATTCACGAAGTAGATATTTGAACTGGGTCGTTCCTTTGGCTTTTTAGATAGGTAAGAAAAGCCTCCAGCCATAAGCAATTATTAATTTTGGAAAATAATTTTTACTGAGGATAGTTCTATAAATAACATGAATTCTTGGGAGCCCGAGTTTCGGTGGAATGGTGGAGATCCATGTTGCTGTCAAGTTAGAGAACATACACACTTTTATGGATTTTAAATATATACATGGCAAGATTTGAATATAGAATTTTGATATAACATCAAATGCATTTTCATTTTCAAACGGATGGCTTCTAGTTCTAATTAAGATGGAAGCAATGATATTGAGTATTTTGTGGAATTAATTCATGGTTTACTAGGAAGTTAAAAATTAACATGTCAACGGATCGGGCCATTTATTTTTTTATAAATGGGACAAGACAGGCTAACAGTTAAACTCATACTATGCTATCGGGCTGGGACAAATTGAAATTTTTTGACATAGGCATGGGCTGTACGGGGTAAAGCTCGGCCCAGCTCAGCCCAACCCAATTTCACCCCTACATGTGACACTATTGATATTTTTTTATCTAACGGTTATCAGATTAGGTGTTAAATTTGAAATTTGACACCGGTGTCAAAGAATCCTGCCTCATATATATATATATATATAGGATCCTATGGACTCTGGTGTCAAACTTTGAAATTTAACACCAAATCTCAACGGTTGATTTCCACCGATCAATGATTATCATTTATTGAAAATCAAACTTATTAATTAATTATTAATTCCAATAAATAATAATCATAGATTGACGGAAATTAATGGTTGGCCCTGACCGATATATATATATATATATATATATATATATATATATATATATGGTTTTATAAGAGTTATGTTGTTGGAAAAGTGATTGTGTTATGTTATAGAGATTCATTTTGCGTGCCCGAATTTTTTTTTTGCTGCGAGCCCCACAAAATGTTGTGTGTGTATGAAAATTTTTGTAATCATATTAAATGATTGATGATAAACCCATATATATATATATATATATATATATATATATATATAAACTGAGTTGATAAGCATATAATGCCATAATGGTATTCATTAAAAAAAAAAAAATTTCTTATTAGGCGATGAGTAGCTAAAGAAATTCTCACAGTTCATCTGACTGTTATTATCTAGCATCACGGAAAAGTGTGTTTTACCTGAAAATGTAAAAAATCAGAGCCTCGGGGAAACAATTGTATTGACAAAAAAGGTTGTGAACGCAGCTTTGGTACCATAAGACATTTTTGGATTCACCACACCCATGTCCGAACGTTAATTAAGATACTGAAAGTTGTAACCTTTACATGAGAGTGTTAAACGACGTCAGATAAACGCCAAAAGTACAGTAGCCACCCCCAGCAACACAGTTGAAAGCTGGTCCACAAAACTCTGCATTAGTCTTCCACACGTTTGGTCAATCAGTTATCTCCACGTGGCATGTGCTCCACTACGTGGACCCTCACCTTCCGGAATAAATTTTTGTTGCTACTGAAGATTCAATACATCCTAGTATTACATGTTAGCTAAAATTCTTTTTCCTATGCTAAAATCTTTCTCTCTATCTGATGTATAATACTTTCATTGATAGAATGCACTGAATTTAAGTACAGCAATAGCACCAAAGATTTATTCCACCTTCTCCCATCCGTGTCACCAGTTTGATGCCTTGAGCTACCAACATTCAACAACTACCCTGATTGTATAAGAATTTTGGATTATTGCTTTTTCTTTAATTGAACAAAAGGAGATAAAGTTCAAAACTTTATCAAATTTTGTTTTCTGGGTACATGTTATTCGAGGAATAATAAATGAATGTAATTAATTTTTTAATTTTTTTTTTGGTTCTAAGTTTTGTTACGAAAGTCTATTCAAAATATTTATTATGTTATTAATGGACTTCATTATGAAGGGTGCAGAAAAAAGTTGAACTTCGTTCTGCAAACTTCAACAATTTAAACAAAAGGTTGCTAGAAGGTTTGTGTGTCTTTTTTTCTTTTTTCCTTTTCTTTTTTAATGTTCTTGTCTTTTGTTTAACCAACCTCTATATGTTCTTGTGTATATCAGAGTGATCTGAGGCAGAGATATTTATGTTATGGGGGCATGTGTGTCAAAGACTAAAGGGTGTGTGGGATGGAGGTTGAGCTCCTCCAAGAAAAAGTTTCGGAAGAGGAAGAGATATGGACTCAGAAGAAGAGTGTATTCTCGGTTTTCCAAGAAATCATTGGACAAGGTTGATATGCTTGGCTTGCCTGATAGCTCCTTTGTCAACCCCATTATCCAAGGTTCATACTTTTATTTTCTGTTTTTGACTTACATTTCTGTGAAATGATTTTGGGATGGGAGGTTTTAAATGATATAAGGGAATGATGTTTGTGTTTTGTAATTGCATTTTGCTATTTGATTTTATGCTTTTGGTTAGGAATTGTTGTGGACGGAGACAATGAAGTTTATCTCTAAGCATGTAATGGAATAGTTATGCATGTAGAAGACTGAGATGACTATTAAGTACTTTAAAAGTTATGTTCATTGAATGACTAATGGAGATAGATGTTAATAATTGTGCTGCTTAAGATAGAAGTTTGCAGCAATTCTGTTTTAATTTTTTTTGGAGACATTCTGTTTGATTTTTAGTTTTGATGATAGCTGAATAATTGATTAAGAGGCTGTAGTAGGACGAAATCATATTATTAAATTCCAAGTTAAAACCGAAATATACTAAATCACTTCCTTTCACTTTGATATAATGTCTGCATTTGTGCTTATGCTATGTTAAAAGGCTTAGCCGGGCTTTTAATAGATTGGATTAAACTAAGGCTTTAATAGCTCTCCAGTTGCTGCAGATCAGAAAATTTGCAGCAACACTTACTTCTATCAGGATCCAGTTCTGTATCCTTTTTTTTTTTTTTGGTTAATTTCAGGATCCGGCTCCGTATCCTACTATAATATATTTGCTGCAAGTTTTTCCATGACAGCAGAAATGAGGAACCTTAAACTAATTGTTTCTTTTCTATATGGAGGGAGTTGTTGAAATACATTTCTTTTTTTTTACCAAGAATGAACATAATAAGCCTTCTAGTGGAAGTGGTACTTAAAACTAAGCATCGGTTACTCGATTAGGTCCTTATCATCACAGACATCAAGTGTTTGCTGAATCAGAATGTTAGAATAGTATTAGTTTAACCCTCTGAAGAAGTTTAAATGTAAATTTGGAAATGGAAACTGAATTAACAAGTTGATATCTATTTCATTGAATTTCATTTCAGTTCTCTAGCCTATAGATCTATTCCATATTTCTATCAGCTGGTATTTCCTTTTTTTTTTTTTTCTCTTCCTTTCACAGACTTCTGGATGTTATTGGAATGATAATCTATGGCTGCAGGAACTATTGAAGAGGCATGGTTTGATTCAGCTACGGTATTTGACTCTGACTGTGAAGATGACTACCATAGTGTTCCTGATGGTATTTTGATGTTTTTTAAATTTAGATATGTTTTACTTTTACTTTCTATGCTTTCATGGATTAACCTTTGCCAATACATGGTTAAATACAATTGATATCTGCAGATGTGGTATCTCCGAATGGGATTGAAGCCAACCGTGATGTTTCAACCGATCAGGTGCATAAACCAGGGGAGTTATCAACTGGATATTCTGTACATATATCCGAGGCTGTCAGAATTTCGGATGCTGAATTTTTTGATCTCGATGTCATGGATTCTCAATGTAAATGTGATGGAAGTGTAAATGAAGTAAATGAACCTGTTTTTCTTGATGAATTTTCCGTAGTGGAAGCAAGCTCCGACAAAGATGATGGACTTTTGGACAACTGTGGGATTCTTCCAAACAATTGTTTGCCATGTCTTGCATCTACCCTTCCTTCTAGTGAAAAAAGGAGATCAAGTTCTAGTCCTTATAATTCAAGGAAGAAGGCTTCTCCGAAACTTTCCTTTAAATGGAGGGAAGGACAAGGGAATGCTACTCTATGTGAGTTGAAATTCTTGAAACAGAATTATTACCATCCATGAGACTCTATCATTTGATATATATATATATATGGGATAGGATCCGTTCACAAATTTTTTTTGCAAATTACACTAAGTACGACCGGTCGTACACTGCATGATTAGAATATGACCGGTCGTACTTAGTATAGTTTGTAAGAGTTTGTATACAAAGAAGTTTGTAAATATAACCTGCCCCTATATATATTACATTATTAGTTACGATTCAGCTCCAAAGTCTTGTCTAACAGCTACTAGAAAAACTGCATTTTGTCATATTGTTTTTTCCTGAAGAATTCATCATATGGTGCAACAATGAGTTAATAATGTTTGTAATCCCTTTTTCTTTTCTTTTTATTGTTTTCAGTTTCCTCAAAAACGCTTCTACATAGACCAATTGCTGGTTCCCAGGTACCCTTTTGTCCAAGCGAGAAGAAAATGCTTGATTGTTGGTCATACATTGATCCAAGCACTTTTAAAGTTCGAGGAGTAAATTATTTCAAGTAAGATTCTATCTGTTATTTGTTTTAAGAATACATCAAGTGTAAATAAATGCCTTAATAGTGTAAACTATGCAGTTATATTTAGATTTTTACATACATATCCATGGACAAAATTATGTTTGACTTGGCTTTATTTTTTTCCAAATTATTTTTATTGCAGGGACAAGAAAAAAGACTTTGCTGCAAACTGTTCTGCATACTACCCAATTGGTGTGGATGTATTCTTATCTCCACAGAAAGTAGACCATATAGCTCGGTTTGTGGAACTTCCGGTTATTAGTTCTTCTGGGAAACTTCCATCAATACTTGTTGTAAATGTTCAGGTACTCCTATTTTTCTACTAAAATATAGCTATCCTTCTACCCTTGTTGCTAAGAATTGTTTTAGGGGAAGGATCCGTTTACAAACTTTTTTTACAAATTACACTAAGTATGGCCTGTTATACACTCTTGATTGAAGTATGACCGGTCATACTTAGTGTAGTTTATAAGAGTTTGTAAACAAAAAGTTTGTAAACATAACCTTCCCCATTGTTTTAATACCAAAAGTGGACTCCTAGCAACATTCTAATCCATAACTATCTATTTTACCTTTGCCTGACCGTGGCACATTGTCAATAGAAATTTCTATAAACCTCTTCTATGTTTTTATCTACAGATTTTTATGTGATAAAAAAAAATTTAATGGTTCTTTTTTTCATATGTACTAATGTTTTTGTGGCTGCATCAGATTCCGCTTTACCCTGCCGCACTATTTCAAGGTGAAACTGATGGGCAAGGAATGAGTTTTGTGTTGTACTTTAAACTTTCTGAAAGTTACTCCAAGGAACTTCCACTGCATTTTCAAGAAAACGTCAGAGTAAGATGGAGCATTTATGCACTCAGTTTATCATTTAATATCACCAAAGTTATCAAACGTGGATTGCAGCATATTGCGGCCAACCCTGCAAAATGCTATAGCGACAAAAAGAAATATTTTTTAAAGGCAGAGATAGCAGAAGTGGTAGAGAAAGACATAAATAGACTAAAAAACCCTTAAATTTAGGACAAAATTGACATTTTGTCTTATGGCAGCAATATGGCTGCGATTTGGCCGTAACGCCCATAGGGCGCGCGGCTCGCTGCGCTATTGCGGTGCAATTAACTACTATAAATATCACAGAATACATCCTCTTCAATTCCTTGATTGTTTCTATATGTCTGTTAATTTGGTGGAAGCTTAATCACTTAATGTGGCTGACTTCTTGTGTGTTTCTGATGAAGTAACATTTGTCCATGCCTTTATACAGAGATTGATGGATGATGAAGTTGAGAAGGTAAAGGGTTTTCCTGTAGATACAATTGTACCCTTTCGGGAAAGGTTGAAAATATTGGGCCGTGTTGTCAACCTTGAAGATCTTCATTTGAGTGCAGCAGAACGGAAGCTTATGCAGGCTTACAATGAGAAACCTGTTCTTTCGCGGCCGCAACATGAGTTTTACTCGGTAAGTTTCACTGTCTATTTTTACAATGGTTTCTTTCAATAGACCTATAACTATGCTGATGATGAACAATGCTTGACATGATTCTAGACGGTGCAAACATGCATTACTATCACTAACTGTCATTATGGTTCTTATATTTCCATTTATTCACACAATCTCATATATGATACCATCTTTAATATCTCCAATGAATGATTTCTGTTGTCTTAATTATAAAATGGTCCTTTTGATCATGTATGTGTCAATATCCATGTCAGTTCTATGAATTTTTATGACAATTAGTGCCTCCAGGATATTTCTTCAGTGTAAGATTTGATCTAGGAGTTAATTCTCAAAAGGATCATCAAACCGAGAAAATGAAATTGTGTATCACTACTTAAAGATTTAAAAGTGAATATATTTCGGCCTGTTTCGATTTGATTTTGTTTTTCTATTCTTAAAAAATGTTTTGTAATACAAATCTTGAAAACTGATTTTGAAAATTAGAGAACAAGAAAACTTGTTTAAATATAATTGGATCGAAAGCTGTGTTATGATTAATTTTATCTGGAGTTTTCTTGATCATCTCTCCCCCCATGCTGTAACCATTGCTGCTGATGTGAGGCTTCAATTCTCAAATGACAAAGGAACCATTGGATTAAGGGTGATGAAATTTCAATCTAAAGTTGAAAAGAAGTTTGCTTTATTTACCAGAATGACATTAATGAACCTTCATAATCACAAGACTGCCTCCACAAAAACAATAAAACCAATAAGGGTTCATCTGATACATGATATAAGATTTTGTCACCTTTTATAACTATGTAATTTAGGGAATACATAGTTATAATATTTGGTTATATACTTCTTCTGTCACTGCAGATGGGAAAAAGTGCAGCAACACTTATTTTTATAAGGATACACGTCCGGATCCTGATGTGTTTTTTTTTTTAGGCTAGGATACGACCCCGTATCCTAGTGTTAATAATTTGCTGCAACTTTTCTCCTCAGCAGCGAAAGGAGAAACGACGAACCCCATAATATAATATTATAGTTGCTTTTTTTCTCTTTCCACGCTAGCTAACAAGTTTATGAAGAGAGGGAATTTTTTTTTTAATATTATAACTAGGGCTTGACCGGACAAAATCTTATTATCATGTGACAGTACAAACAATAAACCCAACCAATAAGCAATATTTGAGAATGTCTTTAAGCTTTTCTTTTATTTTGGTTTTAAAAACTAAAAACCAGTTATTATTTTGAGTCATTTTCATAAAACAACCCTCATAAAACAAGTTATTTATTTATTTTTTCTTTGCACTGAAAAACTGTGTTTGGAAATAGAAATCAAAGAGGCCCTTTGTACTTTTTGTGGCCTCCTTCCACTGGTTTATTCATTATAATACAATTTTGGTTGTTTCTGTATGGTACCTTTATATTTGGCCCACAATTTATAGTGGTGTCATCTCATTCAAAAGACACATGATATCCACATGCAGTACCTTATTTTCTAATCTTCTTTTTGAGTAAAATAACCAATATGCTTTTTTTTTTTGTTAGGGAGAAAATTACTTTGAGATTGATTTGGATATGCATAGATTCAGTTATATCTCAAGGAAAGGTTTTGAAGCTTTTCTAGAAAGATTAAAGATTTCCGTTCTAGATGTTGGCCTCACTATTCAGGCAAGTAGTTTTTCTAATGCCAAAATCAAATACATTTTCCTTTGGATAAATTTATGCATAGAAGCTAACAGTTCTGAAGCTCCCACTGATCATTTTTCTCATATTTGCATCATAAAATAGGGGAACAAAGCAGAGGAGCTTCCAGAGCAGATTTTATGTTGCATTAGGCTAAACGGCATTGATTACATGAATTACCAGCAACTGGGGCTAACTCAGGGTCCCCTTTAACATAGTTGCAAAAGCATTTGTTATCTTAGTATTATAATTAATAATGGTTCATTTCAAGATGGGTTTATGTGGCATCTGTGTGTGTTGGTGTAGAGGTTAAACTTGTTTGTCATGAATGATGGGAAACAAGCGTGTTATGATGGGTCATTGGCACAAGAATTCAAATGTGGACCTACCCTTAAATAAAGGACAGGAGGGTCCATTCACCCAATTACTCATTTTTTAAACAAATCTATTCTAGCTAGGAAATTAAGATATTTTTTTTTGTAGGATCGCTCAAACACAGAACCAACAAATAAAACAACTATTCAACAATGTTGTGAGTACTTGTGGAGAAAGAGAACACAATCTTCTCAGAAAAGTTTTATTAAACTTCGTCGCTTCACAATTCTTTTTCCCAAACAATATACTAGACTATTTATAGGCTGTAGTTTGCCTTTCTAAAACTGCAATACTAAATAGTCATAAACTACAATTAAAACCAAATTTAATAACAAAACATAACGATTGACTGTTAATCTTTCAAAACTCACAAACTTAATAACAAAACATAATGACTGACTCTTAACATTTCAAAACTCTTAAAATAAATGCTAACCTTATTACTCATAAACTATCCATAACTGACAAATTTAAACACATTAAAGTAACATTTAACATTTACTTAACATTTTTAAATATAGGTTCTTAAATGTTTTAATGATCCACAATTATCATTAAGTTATTAGTAAATTTTATGATACTTTTTATTCTCAGCATCTAAAGCACCTAATTTTTTTCCCATGTTTTTTGGGGAATGAGATACACAATAACCAATAATGCTACTTGCATACAGAAAATCCATGTTTCTAGTTTCTATTGGTAGAAGGGAACATGGAAGAATTAATGGAAATAAGAGATATAACGTTTTCCTAGTGAAATAAGTGAATGCTCAATTTTTCTGGTTTTACACTAAACAAAAAGCAAATAGTGGCAGTGCATTTGACAATACTCAAACTTTACAAGGACTTAGAGGCTTTCCACATAAACCTTTATTTCCAGAATAAGAACTCTCAGGAAAGTCAATCAAAGGTTTACCATATGGAATTTCCCCTTCAAGAAGATTGCCAGATAAATTCAATTCCTTCAGCTTTATCAACTTGAGAAATCCGTTTGATATATTACCAGTGAAGAGATTTTCCTGCAGTCTCAACCTCTCCAATGAGGTTAAATTTGCCAGCTCCTCTGGCAAGTTAGAGCCTAACTCATTGAAGCTCAAATCCAAACTTTGAATAGAATTCAATCTCCCAATGGAATTTGGTAACCTACCTTTCAGAAGGTTATGAGACAAATTCAGAAACTTAATATTACGTTGCCCTCCTACACCAATTTCCTCAATTCCACTTGTGAAGTTGTTATCAGAAAGATCAATAAATGTGAGTGATCTCCCAGAAATACCTTGTTCCATGTCAAACACTCCAGCTATGGAGCCTGTTAGCCTATTTGAGTGAAGATCAAGAACACTCAAATCTTGCAAATTCTTAAAAGAATCAGGTATGTATGAATAGAGAAAGTTTCTTGAGAGATTCAACATGTAGAGTTGACTCAGCCTTCCTATCCATGATGGTATGCTTCCACTCAGAAGGTTCATTGACAAGTCCAGTTCCTGTATTGGATTATTGGTTGTTTGGAAAATGTCTGGAATTTGGCCCTGGATTCCACAACCTGCTAAGTAAATGCTGGAAAGTGATGACATGCTATGTATCCAATCTGGGATGGCAGAGAGATTCAGATGGTTGAAAGAAAGATCAAGTGTTTGAAGATTTTGAAGGGAAGACATCTCTTGTGGCAATGGTCCTTCAATCAAATTTCTAGAGATGTTCAACATTATGAGCTGAGAAAGTTGGCCTATTGATTTTGGTATTTGGTGAGATAAGAAGTTGCCACTGAGATAAAGCTCAGTCAAAGATACCAAATTGCCTAAACTAGATGGTAGTGCTCCTTCAAATTTGTTGTTTGATAATGAAACTCTTTGAAGAGATACCAGATAGCCAATTTTGGAAGGTATATTTCCAACAAGGTGATTATTATGGAGTCTTAAGAATCCTAGGGAAGACATTTCACCAGATCTTGAGGGAAATGGGATGGTTCCCTCAAGATAGTTGGTGTCAATGTACAAAACTGAAATGGCAGATAAATTGGTTAGTGAAGAAGGTATCTTCCCGCTTAACAAATTGTTTGAAAGATCAAGCTTTTCAATAGCCTTCATCTCACCAACTCTATTGGGTATATTACCCCTAAGAGCATTGTCATGAACATCCAATTCTACCAAATTTATCAAATTCCCAAGTGAGTCTGGTATGGTACCTGAAAATTGATTTGAATAAAGCAGCAACCTTTTGAGATTCTTTAGTCTTCCAATGCTCATAGGGATAGACCCAGAAAGCCTATTTTCCTGCAGAGCCAGTTCTTGTAGGTTTTGCAAATCTCCAATGTTTTCTGGTACTTGGCCAGTTAAATTGTTGCCATAAAGGGAGAGCTTGTGAAGCTTTGGCAGGTGCAAACCAATGTTCTGTGGAATTGTTCCACCAATACCAACTAAACCACCAAGATCAATGACTTCAAGGGAGGTGAGAAGAGTTATAGAAGGTGAAAGCCACCCTATCATCTGTGTTTGAAATAAATCATTATCTGTGGAAAATAATCCTGGGAGATTGATCTCTATCACTTTAGAGGTTGCATTTTCACAAACAATACCTTCCCAATTGCAGCATTTCTGACCAACCCACTTTGCTATGCGACCAGATGTGTCCATTTGAATTCCATTCTTGAAACTCATCAAAGCTTTCAACTCATTGGGACTACAAGCTTCAATGGTCCAACTTGTGTCTCCAAATGCTATTACAGTCAACAGTGCAACTACCTGTAGCAGCTGATAATCCATGTTGCTCTAGCAAATGGAGGTGGTTTTGCTCTCTTAAGAATGTTGGCTTGGATTTCATTTAGAGAAATAATTCATAAGGAACAGATAAAAAGGCCGACCCAGTTCAAATACCCACTTCCTGAGAGTCTGGGACCTGCTTTTTGCAGAGAGACTGATTCGAACTCGCGACCTGACACACCATGGCAAGCAAGCTTACCGCTGAGCCAAGCCGGAATTCGTAAGGCACAGATAAGAACAAAAAAAAAAAAAGTATTTGCTCAAGATCTAACTTTTTCTTTTGATAACTTTTCCCCATTTTTTTATGCTGAAAAGCATATTTGTCTCTGGGTCATGATGTCCTTAATAATGCTTGGGGACATTGAATTCAAAGACTGGGCCATCTCACCTGATTAACTTGATAAGTGGCAGAAATCTCGTTCCCCTACAGGTTTTTTAATATTGAACTAAACCTGCTCCAATGTGTGTTCCAGAGATGTAGGAGCCATTTGTTGAAAGATTGAAGCTGCAACTCTAACGTAGACAGTTGTAAACCAATCTTTCATATTTTAAAGGTTATAACCTCATTGTCAATATTGTATAAAAAAAATAACAGGTGACCAAACCCTTGCTATGGTTTAATCTGTTGATGGTGGCAGTTTCGTAGTTGTTCACTTTGGAAGTTTGTCAACTTTGTGGTTATTTTAATATTCTTCCTCTACGTACTTTGATGTTGTGACCTCAGAAGTTTTTGCAAATTTTATGTACTTCAACACTTAATTTATGTCCTTGGTTGTAACCAAAAAAAAAAAAAAAAAAATTTATGTCCTTGGTTTGAAATTCCAAGAGGTATTTTAAATTTGTCAGCCTTATTCACTCCTTCACCGCACCCTTTTATGCTTTTTTTTTTTTTTTTGGTGAATACTTTTATGCATATTATTGCAATTTAGAGTACCAATCAGTGTTAAGAAACCCGATTCGGCCGAATCGGTATGGAAATTGGTAAATCGATCATATAATCGGTACGGTTGAAGCAATGGACTGGCCGTGCATTAGAATCGGTGCCTCGATCGATTTTCATGAAAACCGGTCAATTAACCGGTGACCCGGCCAGGTCTTAAAAAAAAATCCAAATTTTTTTTTTCAAAAAAAAGTCATAATTGACATATTTAAATATTTTTTTGTTTATTGACTTACATAAGTTATATACCTACAACATTAATATTATCTCAATTATGCACTATGCAGAAAATTTTGATTTGATTTATAGTTAGAGATGTCATTTTCTGAACCTAATGCCCCGTATCACGATCATTATATTTTTGTTTGATCTTTTATTGAATAATAATATGTGATTTATTATTTTTTATATTCAAATATTTGAAATTTTTATCATTTTTTTAGATATGTGAGTGTTTATAATTTTTTAATATAAATTATAAAATTACGTATAATTACCGGGTCATGCGGTTGAACCAGTAACCCAGTACCTCGACCGAATTAATGACCGGGCCGGTTGTAATAAGAGTGGTATCAATGATATCATATTAATAGTGACTCAAACAACCACAAACAGAAGTCACAAGCTGTTAAGGTTAGACTCCCGAGAACATGCTTCTTATGGAAAAGATCAAAATGATCAGCATTTCTTTCTAGCTCAGAACTCAGAAGAAGTATTTGCAGGTTCTTTTCTTCACCAAATACTGTTAAGAATCTGTTGCTGCTGGTGAAATGGTTGAAAAGACAAGCTATCAAAGGGTAAGTGTGTATGCTCCGCAGGACCACAATCACATGTTATGCTGCAACTTTTCTTGGTAGAATCAAGTAGCATGAGCACATAATCTTACCGTTACAGAAAGCAAAATCATTGTTATCATTAATCTAACCAATGTTTGGTTTTAGTGCCCCAAGTTAACTCTCTTTTAATAAACGATTTCACTTCAAATCAAACTTCAGGAATTAAGTCATTGAAAAAATTTCAAAGATGTAAGTTGTGAAGGAGCTACACTTTAAGGGAGTAACGTTGCGGGCCAGACGAACCCGGACCCAACTCAGCAACCCACATTTGATGGACCCAATGAGAAAAGGAAGACTAAGCAGCACAAACATTTCTCTGCTTATGTGATGGGTTAAGTTGCACACTTGGGCTGGGTTAGCAAGATTACAAGAGGCTTTTCTTCTATTTCAAGTCCTTTATTTTATTCCAATTATTATTACAATTAAGCCCAATACCGAAACTGGGGTGTGTATGGATCGAAGTAAATTAATTTTTTTGAAAAATCGAACCAAATTGATTTAAATAGTTCAGTTTAAAAACGGTTCGATTTGGCTCAAAACATATTCGGTTAAAAAATGGTTCGGTTCGTAATTGGTTCAGGTCGACCCTATTTTAAGAAAAAAAAAACAAGAAAAAGAATTAAAGAAATAAAGTAACAAAAACCAGTTCGGTTCGAAAATGGTTCGGTTCTTGAACTGATTTTTAAAAATGAGTTCATGTGGGCGATGAGAGCATAGTTCATTTCTGAATTCATAAGATATTACAGAACAGTCAAGAGGGTGAAAATATTGATCTCAAGACATACCATTCTTTTCTAGTGAACTTATCTATCTTAATCATCATTTTACCAATCATTTGACACATTGAGAACGTTACAATTGATCTTGTTTTCTTTGCTACACTACTTTTTGTGCAATGTTCCTCACGATAATTTTTTGCTCTTAAGTTTGTTGTTAATTGTTCACTTTCCAATTCCAATCCTCTCTCGATTTCTTTTAAGTTGAGTTCAGTGAAGTTAAGGAAGAACATTTAGTACTTAGACTATTCAGATTGGTTAACTTTGTTTAATTAGCTGATAGAAGTGCTCCTTGATGAATCTTGACTTAGAACGAGTGCTCCTTACTTTTAACAATTCTTTAATTTCTTGGTTAACTTTGTTTAACTAGCTGATAACAAGTGCTCCTCGGTGAATCCTGACTTAGAGCGAGTGCTCCTTACTTTTAGCAATTCTTTAATTTCTTTATTATCTTTCTTTTAAACACAACTTTTACATTTGTTCTCTGAAGACTATAATCTGGTGCTCATCTAAAACCCTATATTACTTGATGTGTACACTTGCACAGTTTGGATAAATTTGCTTCTTTTTTTTATGGTTCATGTAGAGAATAGTTGCTCCCCATGTCTTTTGCTCCCACATTTCCTCGAGCATATCTCGACCTAACGGTAACCATAAATCTCAGGTTGGTAATCTTCATTATAAATAAAAAAAAAAAAATCACTAAGGAGTATACCAATGGTTTATAAATTTATGAAGTAGAGAAAAATGGTACATAAGCTAAATAAAATGGATTTTTTCTGCTTTGACTTCATGTAAAGACCTCATCTATTTAATCTTTATCAAAATAAATTTTAACATGAGCCATAGGAAAAATTCTACCATACTATCGTCGTATTTTTAACCCATCAATAGAAGCATAATACATTAGATGACATTTAAAAAAAAATTAAAAAAATAACTTTAATATTATAACTATGTATTTTTCAAATTACATAATATATAATTTCATTTTGAACGAAAGTCTCGTCGAGTGTTTAGTATGAGAGTAATACTGAAAATGCTCTCACGTATGAGAGGGGTGGGGCATAGACTTTGACAAAGCTTGTTACGGAAGTTTTGCCTCTGTATGGGGAAAATATCTCCTATATTCCCGAAGGTTTATTAAAATTGAAAAAACAATAACTAACTTTGCTTATTATATCCACATTTGAGTCTCAATTTTTTTTCCTTTTCAAGTAAAGGCTTATTTACCTACATTGTATCAACACCGATACGGAACACATGACATAACACACGACATAACACGACGCGACACTTTGATACGTTAATTTTAAAAAATTAAATTTTGACACGTTTTGGAGACATTTTGATATTAAATAATATTTTTAATATATAATATAATTTACATTTAACGTAGCAGCCCATAATAAGTTATATAACCAATCAAATATTCAAATTCAATAATATAAATATAAAACAAAAATAATTTTTCATGCCATCTTCATGTCAAATTTTATAACAGAAAAATATTTAATTTATAAATTAAATTTTTATGTTTAATTAAAAAGATAAAGGAAAATTAAAAAGATAAAGTTAAATAAAATTTAGATTTGCATAAATATTAAGTGCATGTCGAAACTTGTCGAAGCATATCAGTGTACAGTCATTAGAAAAAACTCGTATCTGTATTTCATAGATAGTTACTAGTCGTATAATATCAAAGATACGTTGTGTTGGTGACTAAGCAAAACATGTGTTTTTTAATTGATCAGTGTGCCACAAGTGATATCAACTATCTATGTTGTATCTATGAAGCGTCGGCACTTCAAAAATCCTGACGTGTCATGTTTGACATTCTCCGACACTTCAACACGTGTTATAGAAATTTTAAAAAAAGTTTAAAGGTTGTGTTGAGTTGAGTTTTTAGTTCTAATTATTGGATTCGTTGGATTACGATTACTATTTTATTGATTTAATATAAATATTTGAGATATATATATATTTTTTTTTTGCAAAATTGATGAATATTATAAGTTTAGATTCATTTTTTTTTTAAATTATTGAATATTAAATATAATATTCAGTATATAAATTAAAAATATTATTTAATATCAAAACGTGTCTTAACGTGTCGAAATCTAACATATTTTTAGAATTAATGTGTCGGAGTGTCGTGTCGTATCGTGTCACGTGTCCCGTATTGGTATCGGTGCTACATAGGTTGTACCAACATTGACACGAGATATGACATAACACTCCGACACATAATTCTAAAAATTGCTAGATTTTGACACATTAGAATACATTTTGATATTATATAATATTTTTAATTTATGTAACATATATTATATTTAATATTCAATAATTTAACAAAAAAATGAAACTAAACTTATAATATTTTTCAATCATGCAAATAGATATAAGATATCTCATATATTATTTTAAACTCAATATAATAATAATCATAATTTAACGAATCTAATATTTGAAACTAAAAATGCAACATAACGCAACCTTCGAATCCTTTTTTGATTCTCTGCAACGCATGTTAGAGAGTCGGAGAATGTCGAAAAGTGTCAGACATTATAAGTTAGATATTTTGAAGTGTCAGTGCATCATAGTCGATTATTACCATATCTATAAAATAATTTCTTTTGTGGTACCAAAAAATGTTGTTTGTTAACACTTTATTTTGTCCAAATCATTAAAAAAAAGAGCCAAAAAATTAATTGAGATGAAAAAGATGATAACAAGGCCATCGTATTAGAAATTGTTACTTGAAATTGGGAGGTCCAGCTGAAAAGGAATAATGGGAGATTAATGTTTTTAATATTAAAAGTGATAATTTTACTTCTCACGAATATATATAAAAGTGTATAAGGCTTATTTTTTTTTTTCTCTTCTCTTCACATAGGGGCCTATACACTTTTAAGTTTATATAAGAGATAAAATTATCTCCTAATTAATTCATATTATTATTTGAGTTTTAGAGTACTTCAAAAGTTAATAAATAATGATAAAATAAAAAGTAAAAAGAGCGTTGAATTCGTTTTTTGATCCAATTAATCTTTTCTTGCGCTTTTTGAAATCATTTTTTTAAATAAAAAATTATATTAATAATATATTTAAAATAAATTATAAAAGTAAAAAGACTTATTTTGTTTATTCTATTAAAAATTAATTTTATCAATTTAATATTTAGTAGATTTTAAAATATAAATTTTATTAAAATGAAACAAAATGAATTACCAGAAGGTTAATTTTATTATTCTTTAGGACTTTTATTGCAGTGGGGCCTTGGTCCTTCTTCCCCAAACACTGAGAAGTTCTAAGCTTCGATACCGTGAGAATAGCTGCGCCCGCTAGATAATTTTCAAACTGAAGAGGCGAAGGAAAAGATAAGATCTTTGCTCAAACACCACCACCACCTCTGAGGTTATTTATTTATTTCATTCTAATCCTCATAATATTTTCCATTTGTTAAAACACAGTAATTATAATCCTCGTATTGTCTTAGGTTTCTCGTTACAGAACCACACCAAAGGTTGTCGCTTGAGTAGTTATAATCCTTGCATATTTGAACTAACGATGAAGAAGCACCACCCCATCATCCACATCACTGTGTTGGAAATTTCAAAACTTGGGTGATGGGTTTTCCTCTTGCACATGAAGAGAGCAACAATATCCTCATATTTCCATTATTTCCATTATCATCATCATCATCATCATCATCATCGTCATCAACGATGCTTGAGTGTGAAATTGTTCTCTTCTTCTTCGGATTCAAGTTCAACCATTACAAGACCTTTTCCTGATTACTCCCCAAGAAAGCCTGCAATCAGAGACACTGAGCTTGTGCACCACATATCCACAGCCATCAAGCAACGCCGTTCCGAGCCTCTTCGCCGCATTCTTAAGCCTTATGAATCCAAGTTTAGGCCTGACCATCTTATCTGGGTTCTTATGGACATCAAGAATGACTATAAACTTGTTTTGGATTTCTTCAACTGGGCACGCTCTCGTAGGGAAACTACATTGGAAGCCCTTTGCATTGTGGTTCAGATTGCTGTGGCTTCAAAGGATCTGAAAATTGCACACAGGCTGATTTTTGAGTTCTGGGCAAAGCCCCATTTGGATGTTACTCATTCTTTTGCTCATTTTACTGAGAGGTTGATATATACCTACAAGGACTGGGGTGCACATCCCCATGTGTTTGATGTGTTCTTCCAGGTACTTGTTGAAGCAGGGTTGCTTCAAGAAGCTGGAAAACTGTTTGATAAGTTGTTAAGTTATGGTGTTCTTGTCTCTGTAGATTCTTGTAATTTGTTTCTGACTAGGTTATCTAGCAATTTTGATGGGATAAAGATGGCTATTAGGGTGTTCAATGAGTATCCGGAAGTGGGTGTTTGTTGGAACACCATGTCTTATAATATTACTCTTCATTCTCTTTGTCAATTGGGTAAGGTAAGAGAAGCACATAATCTGCTCTTACAAATGGAGTTTAGGGGAAATGTTCCTGATGTTGTAAGTTATACCAGTGTTATTAGTGGATATTGTCAAATTGGACAGCTAGAAAAGGTCTTGAAGCTCATGGAAGAGTTGCAGAGAAAAGGATTGAGACCAAATCAGTATACCTACAATAACATAATTGTCCTTCTTTGTAAGACTGGTGAAGTAATTGAAGCGGAGAAAGTCTTGAGGGAGATGACAAACCATGGGGTTTTTCCTGATAATGTAGTCTATACAACTCTCCTCAGTGGTTTCTGCAAGTCTGGCAATGTTTCAGCTGCATACAAACTCTTCGATGAAATGAGGCATAAGAAAATAGTTCCTGATTTTGTGACATATACTTCCATGATTCATGGGCTTTGTCAAACTGGAAAGATGGTGGAAGCACACAAACTGTTTAGTGAAATGTTAATTAAAGGGTTGGAACCTGATGAAGTTACCTACACTGCCCTTATTGATGGGTATTGCAAGGCCGGTGAAATAAAAGTGGCTTTTTCTCTTCACAACCAGATGGTTGAGAAGGGTCTGACTCCAAATGTTGTCACTTATACTGCATTAGTTGACGGCCTTTGTAAATGTGGAGAGGTAGATATAGCGAATGAGCTTCTTCATGAAATGTCTGGAAAGGGCCTTCAACCAAATGTCTGCACGTACAATGCAATTATCAATGGTCTTTGTAAGATAGGAAATATAGTTCAAGCAGTAAGACTTATGGAAGAGATGGATCTGGCAGGGTTTTATCCCGACACTATTACGTATACTACACTCATGGATGCTTATTGTAAGATGGGGGAAATGGCCAAGGCTCACGAGTTGCTGCGGATTATGCTTGATAAAGGACTTCAACCTACAATTGTTACATTTAATGTGCTAATGAATGGGTTTTGCATGTCCGGAATGTTGGAAAATGGTGAAAGACTGATCAAATGGATGTTGGAGAAGGGTATAATGCCAAATGCCACAACATTCAATTCTCTTATGAAGCAGTACTGCATTAGAAATAACATGCGTGCCACTACTGAGATTTATAAGGGGATGCATGCTCGAGGAGTGATGCCTGATAGTAACACCTATAATATTTTGATTAAAGGGCATTGTAAAGCTAGAAATATGAAAGAGGCATGGTTTTTGTATAAAGAAATGGTTGAAAAGGGATTTAGTCTCACGGCTGTGTCCTATAATGCTCTTATAAAAGGTTTCTATAAGAGGAAGAAATTTGTGGAAGCTAGGAAGCTATTTGAGGAGATGAGAATGCGAGGGTTGGTTGCCGAAAAAGAGATATATGATATTTTCGTTGATGTAAACTATGAAGAAGGGAACTGGGAAATTACTCTTGAGCTTTGTGATGAAGCAATAGAAAAATGTCTTGTTAAGAAAACTTAGTTGACTTTTGTCTGTGCCAGTTTATGATGGAATTATTGGGGCAGCAATCATTGTTTGTGCTGCTTATTCTTTCTTGGTGGTTCAGTTGAAAGTAACTTTCACATCGTTACACCAATTACTCTAATCATTAAAAGAGTGACATTTGAATTCCAGGTATGCTGCAAAAAACTGAAACAGATTATCACAAAACCACACACAAAAACAGAGGGAGTATTAACATACTCAAATTCTGAAGGACACTCAAGATTTTTTGAGGATATTGTGTTGGGATTGCGCAAGATGGATGTGTTGTAGCCTGAATCCCTTGTTCCCCCTCACTATAAGAAATAATTGTAATATAGATTTTTGTTTTAATAGAAATATGTAAGTAGAGATTTTAAATTAAAGTAAATTTTGCAACCTTGTTTTTTTTTGGTATAGTTTTGCCATCTTTTATTATAGAGAACTGTGATCAATGATGATTGACTACATAGTTGATATAAGTGCTGGAATTTTAAATTCCTTTACAGGAATCTGACTGAAATTTCTATCTTTTGTTTTACTTGAAGGAAGCACTACAGCTAATGTAAAAAGTAAAAAGATTATATGTTGTGACAAAATTTAATTTAATTTGGTCGAATCTATTAAAATGATTTCTAGTTATTTTAGTACAAGGAGTAAATTTACTTGCAAGAAATTTTAGTTGTACCTAGCTGATTCAAACTGTTCTTCAGAATAATAATAAGAGTAAACCCTCAACTTGGTTCTCCAAAGATTAGGGTGTTATCACATTTGTCCTCTAAAGAATTTTGTTATCAAATTAGTCCCTCAAACATTTAAAATGTCTCCACATTAGTCCTATAAAGATTTTGTCACCAAATTATTCCGTCAAAAATCTAATTCGTCATTTTGTTTCACCATTTTAGTCTTCCATAAGGACAAATATGGTGGTGTTTTAAATTTTTGAGGGATGTATTTGGTGACAAAAATCTTGGGAGGAATTATGTGGTAACACTTTAGATATTTGAGAGTCTAATTTGGTGACAAAAACCTGATGGTAGTCACCACTAGGCACTAATCCAGTTGTGATGGCTTTCTTTCTTCTTTATATATAACAAAGATTTATACTTAGGCCTGTTTGGTTTTCTAAATTTGCTTTCTATCTGAATGCTAAGAATTTTCTGTCATGGTGACATAGATACCTTTATATATCCATCTTGACGTTCTTAACCTTTTCTATCTTAGTTCTCTTCTTTGATTATTTTTCTTACAGTGTTTCTGATACTTGAAGAACATAAAGGACATTGTGATTACCGAAATTATCTCACAAGACTCAACTCTCAGTTGCCTCCGGAGATATACTAGAGGTAGAGGAGAAGTCAAGTATGTTTCTTTCTCAGAACTTTTGTATAAATTATTTGTACATTACTTCTAATATTACTTTTATTTCTTTATTTACAACTTCAATATTTGATCATTCTATTTTGCCACGGTAATATTGTTTGAGGGGACTACTTTCAGCTTATCATATTGTGTTAGCCTTAGGCCTGTGTTTTTTTGACAGTGATTGCATCATTTTAGCCTCAAACCTAAAGAATTAGAACTCGTTAATCCGTTCATCTGCTTATAGTGATGATGCCTGGATAAAAGCTCGTTTAAAAGGTGAGATATGTTGATGGTTTTGGTTACTGTTAGCTGCTGCTGTCGCATGTTGTAATATACTCACTAGTCCTCTCAAAAGAGATGATGGTGAGCTAATGAAGAGTGAAACTCTAATAGGAAAACTGAAATCAATATAATGGCATAAAGCTGGCATTTGGTACTTCATTCCTCCTTGGGATCCAATTTTTGCTATTATAGCGGCTTTATCTAATTTAATGTCGATTAGAAAGGTTTTGGTAGGCTTTGCTCATTTTTTCTCTGTTGAGTGAAAAACCATATACCCGTATGTGTTTGTGAGATAAGTTTGAGTTTTTTTTTTTTTTTTTTGGAGGAATGTCCCCACCCATTTGAATGAGACTAATTTCCTTCGTGGCGTAGAGCATGAAGCTTGAGCTTTTACCTTTAATGTTTCTGGGTTTTGGCAAACATTGAAGAGCAATAGATATAGCTATAAAGATTTGGATTTGAGTCTCTTTGGCATACTGGCTGCTCAGAGCAGTGAAATTAGTTCTGAGATGAGTCAAGTAGTAGAGACTTTTTCTCTAGTACTTTTATATGATTAGCTTTTGTAATCATGTAAAGGGGAATAAAAATGTATGCAGAATGTGAGTAGGATTTATGAAAGATATATGTAAATGGTGGATTTTGTAACATCAAGTTGTAGTCATTCAATAATTAAGTTGATACTTTTCTCATGTTATTGATTATAGATTAGATCTCCTTTCCCAAATGGGGTGGGCTAAAAGCTGAGTTTTAATGATTGTATTGAAGGCAAATTATGTCTGCGGTGCTTCTAATATAATACGTGAAAGCCACTAAAAGCTTATGCACATCTCTGTCTTTTTACGTATACATAATTCCTAATCTGGCACCACTCAAATTTAATGTTCCATTTGGTGCAAGTTTAATAAGGCACGGGTCTGACCCATGACTTAGTAAGATTAATTTGTTTTGGGGAAAAGTATTTCTCGAGTCACACTGGAAATAAAGTTATCTCTACTGAGCTCAAAACGAGCTCAAAACGACGTCGTTTTGAGTTTAATAAATTATAATGATAAAGATTAATATAACCCTGTAATATATTACAATTACAAAAATATCTTGATTTTCGTCGACATTGTTTTGGGTTCATCGGAGATAATTTATCTCCATTGACTGGAGAGATCCTTTAGCCTTTGTTTATATATATATATTTAGCAAAGCTGTGGACACCAATCACGGCTTCTAAATGAATATAATATCAAATTTTGTTGCTTTTCTACCTCCTCTCTCTTAATTAGTTTCGGAAATTTTAAAATACTTTGGGTATGGTATGATATATAACAATGTAGCTAAATATATACTGTTAGATAATTTAGATAGAGTAATTTCTAATTTTGTAAATCAAAAGATTTTAGGAACATTAGTTTTTTTTCTTTTGTGTGTGGTTTAGGAACAGTAATTTAGTTGTCGAATTTATTTATTTTTTTAAATTAAAACAAGCAAAAGTTACTGTTTATTGAGATTACAATATTATCATTTGATGACTGAGAAAAAATAATTTGAAAACTAATTTGATGTAAAATTGGGGATCTACTCTTTCTTTTATGAGAAAAGTGTTTCTTCTTCTAAATGACATAATTTATGTCATTTACTCTCACAAAGATTTTTTTGTCCACTCTCTCTTCCTTTATCTATCTCGTTCTCTCACTTAAAATGACACAATTTTACATCTTTTAAAATGATGCACACTTTTCCCTTCTTGTATATATATATTATCCATTTCACATTTTAACACAATTGCACTCTTGGGGACTTGGAGTCGAGACTACTGATTATAAATGAGAATAACTCTTTACTAGTTGATCCACATATTTAGTGTTGAGACGGGGATCTACTGTTATTACATACAATGCAGATAGAATATCTAAGAATTTACCAGCGTGGTAGATGGATACAGCTACCTCCAAAGGAGGATTGATTCATGTGTTAGCTATTGGTCAAGCTACTTTTCCCAGACATTTAGTTGGGGAAAATATTTTGAAATAAAGTGCAAATAGTAAGGTCCTCGAGTATTAAGAAGGTCCCTGCAAAAAAGTTGTGTTTTCTTCACCAAACTTTCATGTATCAAATTCGTGAAACATGAAGAGATCAGCATCGTGTAACCTTCTGAGCCACAAAATCTAATATCCTCTCCTTGTACCATGATGATTATGCATTTAAGTACACTTGTGCAGTTAATAAAAGTGCACCAGCAAGTAGGTCTAGTAAACTAGTGGTTGGTGGTTTGGTACCACAACTTCATCTATCATTCCATGTTTTTGTTATGAACTAACCTCTTAAACCCGCTACATCAACTAATCTTCTTGTGGCCATTGGTTCATTCTTATGTTTATAGTCATGCATATATAAACTCCAAGTTAGAGTTGTAATATTATTCCTGAAGAGATCATGACAAAGAGTGAGGTGAAGCTGTTGGGAACATGGGCAAGTCCTTTAGCGTTGAGGGCTCGGATAGCTCTTAATATAAAATCAGTGGAGTATGAGTTTCTTGAGGAAAATATGGAGTCCAAAAGTGAGCTTCTTCTTCAATCAAACCCTGTTCATAAGAATATCCCTG
This sequence comes from Gastrolobium villosum, assembly GCA_032173675.1. NCBI lineage: Eukaryota > Viridiplantae > Streptophyta > Magnoliopsida > Fabales > Fabaceae > Gastrolobium > Gastrolobium villosum. The sequence goes on from JAVKPL010002899.1 coordinate 136,172, forward strand.
TTCTCATTCATAGGGACAAACCCATTTGCGAGTCTTTGGTCATTGTGCAGTATGTGGATGATGCCTGGTCCTCTGGCTCCCCTATTCTCCCTTCTGATCCTTATGACCGCGCCATTGCTCGCTTCTGGGCTAACTATATTGACGATAAGGTACAAATTTGTCAATGTTCTCTGACTTTTATGTCATTGATATTTAGTAGTTGAAAATCACTATCATTCTTCATTCATCAAACCAAACTGAAACTAGAATCCAGATATAACCATTGTCCATTCGCCACTTTTGATATACCTAGGAATGTTTTTAGTATAGTGAATGCAAGAAATAGTGTCAACCAAAATTGCTACTAAGCTCACAAAAGGATCATTTATTATGTGAGTCTACTTTAGATTTACAATATGCTAATTACAATAATCAAACATGTGAAGTTTTAGTAACACGGAGGTAATACCAACAATTGTGTCAAGGTTTCTATTTAGAGAGATGATAAAATTATTAATTGGTTTTTCTACAACAACTTGAGTTTTGGGGAGAGTGGTATTTGATAGAAGAGAATTTTTTTTATTAGGAAATCACGATTTTCGGGAATATGGTGGGAAAATGAGTTTCCAGGAAATATTACCAAAAATTGTTTAGTATGCCAAAATATTGACTTAAGTTTAGTCTATAATATCCATTTTCCTGGGAGAGTGAGAATACCATCTTCTGGATGGTATTCTTGGATGGTATTTTGTTTACATTTTACTCACAAAATAAAATTATGAGAAAATTTTCAGAAATCTTCTACCAAACATAGATAAATTGAATTACCACCCTCACTATCCTAAAAATTTGAAAATAAATCCTTTACCAAGCACCCCCTAATAGGAGGATTAAAGTTTGGGCTTTCAACTTCATCCATGGGGAAGAAGTTGGTAATTTCTTATTGAGAGAGAAAAAAAGGTGAGACCCACCTTAAAAAAAAAAAAAAAAAAGTTGGCACACAAATTGAAGTGAGAATAAAATGAGAAAAAGCTTTTCGCGTAAAAAGAGAAGTAAAGTTTATGACGAAGTGATTTAGAATTTAATCATTGTTATCTCGTTCTAATAATAAAAGGTTAAAAATTTCGGCACAAGGTAATAAAGGGTCTTTATATTATCCACGCATCAAAACCAAAACCCAAAACCCAAAAAAAAAATAAAAAAAAAATCATAAAATCATTTCCCTTCCCTCCCTTGTGTGCAAGCTATGAAATATGAAATTTTAAAAGTGAAAATTGTGTGACTTGCAGTGGCAACCGACCATGAGATCCATTAGAGGAGCAGGAGGAGAGGATGAGAGGAAGAGATTGATACAAGAGGTGGGAGAAGGATTGGCTTTGTTGGAGGATGCGTTTATAAAAAGCAGCAAAGGCAAGGACTTTTTCGGCGGTGACCAAATTGGGTTCCTGGATATTGCATTTGGTAGCTTCTTGGGGTGGCTTAGGGTAACAGAGATATCCAATGGGGTGAAGTTTCTTGACCAAATCAACACACCTAAGCTGGAGAAATGGGCTGAAAGGTTCTGTGCACATGATGCTGTCAAAAATGTTACGCCTGAGATAGGGAAGCTTCTTGAGTTTTCTAAGATGCTAAGCGCCAAGATGGCTGCTTCTACTCCAAAATAAAATGTTCTTTTTTTTAGATTAAACACCTTTCTTGATCCCTGACAATATCCACAAAATTCTTTTTAGTCCCTGGCAATAAAAAAAAAGACTAAATTGGTCCCTAAAATGATGAAAAAAGGACTAAGGAGTACATATTAAAATTGACAGAAGGACTAAAGTGGCCCCTTTTTAATAATTTTAGGGACCAATTTGGTCCTTTTTTATTGCCAGGGACTAAAAAAGATTTCGTAGATATTGACAGGGACCAGAAAGAGTGTTTACTCTTTTTTTAAACAAATTGGCAGGGCATGCATGCATGCAGTGTTGCTGAGGTTTAGAATTTTGTAGTTGGAACTTGAATACAAGTCTTGTCACTCTTGTGTGCTTCGCTGTTTTGTCGTACGTAGAGCTAAAAAAAATTTGGTCGGCTCTTGGCCGTTTTCAGTTTGTCTTCTATTGTGTGATGAGTGATGACAATTCCATATTATTAAATACAAGTTAATTTTTTTTTAACAAATTAGCAGGGCATGCAACCATGCAGTGTTGATGAGGTTTTTAATGTTGTAGTTGGTACTTGGAATACATGTCTTGCCACTCTCGTGTGATTCGCTCTTTTGTTATAGACCTGAAAAGCGACTAAGAATTATTAAATAAGAATATGATAAATATTTTATTACCCGTGGACTTAGGGGTGTAAATAAGGATATGATAAATATTTTATTACCTGTGGATTTCGGCATGCAAATGGGGTCAGGTGGTTTAATAGGGGCCTGTTAAAATTAATAAACTTGATTTAGGTCAATTGGGCTTATTTGTTAAATGACCCAATATTTAGAAATATCCAAGAGATGTTTAGCACAAATTCTAGAATAATCCAATGTAGATATCTCGAAAATATCTATAAAATAGTTATATCTAGAAACCACCAAGATAAATAACTAGCCGAAGAGATTGTGGAGAATTTTAGAGAATGATTTGTAGCTATTAGATGAGAATTGTGTTGGCACAATTCTAGCTATTGATTAAGGAGATACCACTAATATAAATACGTGTGTCCTTCACTGTTTGTATTAAGCCAAAAGGAAAAAAGAGCTCATTAAAAAACGAAGCATTCTTATACTCTAAATCTTTCTAAAATTTTCATTTTCTCAAATATCCTCCTTCCAACATGCCTTAAGACTCGACTTATATTAGGCCAAGTTCGATCTATTACATGTATTCAAATAGTACAGACTTATTCTTCAAAAAAAATTTATTTAGAAAGCAGGCCACAAGCTTTCTTTGGAAGAGTGACCATTTTGCCACACCTGACAAAAAAATTTACCAGACTGCCACGTCAACAGTAAATTTTTCCAAAATGCCACGCGGCATATTTCGCTACACTGTGTAGCGAAATATGTTTGCAAATAATTCGTTACACAGTGTAGCGAAATATGCCATGTCAGGTTGCACAGTTAGTAAAAATAACACGTGTCAAGCAGACAGAAATTCGCTAAACTGTGTAGCGAATTATGCTTTAATTTTTGCCTGCTTGACACGTGTCATTGTTGCTGACTGTGCAACCTGAGATGACATATTTCACTACATTGTGTAGCGAATTATTTGCAAACATATGTAGCTTTGGGTTGGTTTACTTTAATGGAGAGTTTTTCCGTTTTACTTTTATATGTAGCTTTTATAATTGGTTTTAATGTTTCTACAGTAAATATAGACAAGTTATCTACATTCAATCTCAAAACGACGTCATTTTGCGTTGAAAAATTAAAAAATTATAATGAAAAAGACTATTATAACCATGAAATAAATTATAATTACAAAAATATCTTGATTTCCGCCTCAAAATAACATCATTTTGGGTTCAATGTAGATAATTTATCTACATTATATTGATTGTAGAAAAGAGGAACCCATTATAATTATGTAAAGGGAAAAACAAATGTATTCAGAATGTGATCAGTTGGATTATGGATTATGAAAGGTATAGGAGTGTGCTGGATTTTGTGACTTAAAGTTGTAGTCATTCAATAATTAAATTGATACTTTGGTGCTATGATTGATTATAGATTGGATCTCCTTTCCCAAATGTGGATGGGCTAAAATCTTATTTCTAATGATTGTATCATCATTTTTACTCTATTAATTTATTTATCAACCTGCCACATCAACATCAACATCACCTTTATCCCAAATTAATTGGCGTCGGTGGTAGATGAACCCACATGAAAGATATAAAACGGTTGAAAAAATAAAAAAATTAATTAATTAATAAAAATAAAAATAAAATAAAAAATAATATATATATATATATATATATATATATAAGTAAAAAAGTGAGGGACAATAAGAAGAGGCGGAAATGAAGGGGAAAAAGACTAAAAAAGGACCATCTGAAACATAGGAATAACAACGGGTCTAACCCTCCACCATACTTATAGCTTTTCTCCATTCCGTTCTAAGACATACCGTCCGCCAATCTATATCCCACTCCATTAAATATTGTTTTACTAACTTCTCCCAAGTAAGTTTCGGTCGACCTCTGCCTCTTTTTGTGTTGAGCTCTTGGTAACAAACTTCTGTTATTACAGGAGCATCCAGGGACCTTCTCATCACGTGTCCAAACCACCTCAATCTATGTTCTCTCATCTTCTCGGCTACCGGTACTACTCCGACCTTTCGTCGAATATCTTCATTTCTTATCTTATCCATCCTTGTGTAACCACACATCTACCTTAACATCCTCATCTCTGCTACTCCCATCTTATGCTTATGTTGCCTATATGCTGGCCAGCATTCCGCTCCATATAGCATTACCGGTCTTACTGCCGTTTTATAGAATTATCCTTTTAACTTAAGGGGGATTTTGCGGTCACACAAAAACCCAGATGCACTGCGTCATTTCATCCACCCTGCTCTAATTCTGTGATTTACACCCTCATCAATCTCTCCATATTTTTGTAAAATGGAGCCCAAGTATTTACCACCCTGCCACAACAAAGTGTAAAATCTAGGTGCACAATCAACTGAATGTCCTCATGTTGGCTGTGTCCTCACAATAAAGTCTAAAAATGTCTCATAAAAATCTTAATTATTGCGTTTTATTTAATACATTTTTTTAACTAATATTAAAGAAAAAACCTTTTTATCCTGAAAAAATAACTTTTTAATTAAATCGGCATGCTTTTATAGGCTATAGAGTATATTTATAATTTATACATAGAAATGATTAGCAAAATGGGATTCATGGATTTTTAAGCAAGTTTGTATGTTGAAATGAAGAATACATATTGGCCGTAGCTCACCGAAAAAGACTAATATTCTGGGTGTATAGTATGGTACTGGTACATAACAATTAATGTAATTAAATATAAAGTATTAGATCATTACCTAAAAAATTATAAAGCATTAGATGAATTTTAAAAAGTATTCAAAATAATCAGATTGAGTAAATTCTAATGTTCATCAAAAGATTTTCGAAACATTAATTTAGTTGTCGAAAAATAATTTTCCGAAATCGAACTATATATATTCAAGAATAACTGTTCATTGAGATTACAAAATTATTGTTTGACGACTGAGAAAAAAAATTAAAACTAATTTGATATTAAAATTGGTGCTCTATTGTTATTACATACAATGCAGATAGAATATCTAAGAATTGCTTACCAAAAAAAAAAAAAAAAAATTTCTAAGAATTTATCAGCGTGGTAGACGGATACAGCTACCTCCAAAGGAAAATTAATTTTCCTCACCAAACTTTCATGTGTCAAATTGGTGAAATATGAAGAGATCAGCATCGTGTAACCTTCTGAATCACAAAATCTACTAACCTCTCCTTGCCATTTTTTGATCTGAATGTCAGAGACTCCGAATGATGTACCATGATGATTATTCATTTAAATACCCCGGCATTAACCACGAAGACATCTTTGTTTTTCGTATTTTAATTTACAAATAAAAGTCTCATTTCAGATTACCAAAAATAATATGGTATTTGTGAGACTAAAATACCCTCCAGCACACACTAAAACCTCAGTAATCATGCAAAAGAAATAGTGCAATGAGGGTTACTTTTGTAAAATAACCCATATTTTCAGGGAGTATTTCACCATCAATTAAATATGGAATCAATAATTTTTATCTAATATTTCTAGTAATATTTTGACCAATCAAATATTTTTTTGGTAACATTCCCAAAAAACTCATTTTCTGACCAGATTTCAGGTAATTGTGATTTCAGAATAATTTTTTTTTTTTGCTGTACCAAATAGCCAAATGATATAGCATGATGATTATGCATTTAAATGGGGTAAGTGACCAAAATGGGATAACCGACCAAAATGCCACTGCTCATCAACTTTTTTACCTAAATGCCACGCGAACAGTGTTATTTCCCAATTTGCCACGTGGGCAAGTTCGCTTCTGACACAGGTGAACTCGGTTTGTTGACGTGTCATATTTTTAGTAGATAACAAGTATCAAATTTTAAGAAAAAAAAAAGAAGTTCGAATACCATGTAGGCGAATTTGATTAAAAAAAATGATGAAACCGAGGTCGCCTGTGTCAGAAGCGAACTCTGACACCACCAGGAAGCTGACACATCAGCATACCAAGTTCGCTACTGCTCCCGAACTTGCCCCCGTGGCATATTGGGAAATAACACTGTTCGCGTGGCATTTAGGTAAAAAAGTTGGTGAAAAGTGGCACAATGGTCAGTGTTCCACCAAAATGTCACTGTTCACTAATTTTTTTACCTAAATGCCACGCGAACAGTCTTATTTCTCAATCTGCCACGGGGCAAGTTCGCTTCTGACACAGACGAACTCGGTTTGCTGACGTGTCACATTTTTAGTGAATAACAAGTATCAAATTTTAAAAAATAAATAAATAAACAGAGGTCGCCTGGCATGCAGGCGAACTTAATAAAAAACAAAGGTCGCCTGTGTCAGAAGCGAACTCTGACACCACTAGTTTCCTGACACGTCATCATGCATAGTTTGCATGCGTCAGAAGCGACCTTGCATGCGTGGCAATTTGGAAAAATAGTTCAAGAACGTGGCATTTAGATAAATTTGTGTGGGAACAGTGGCACAATGGTCACTGTTTCCATTTAAATGCCCGGCATTAACCACGAAGCACGTGAATCCAAAAGTAAGGGATTGATACAACTGTGTTAAATACAATATAGTGCACTTAATAAAAGTGGACCAGCAAGTAAGTCTAGTAAAACTAGTGGGTGGTTGGTGGTTTGGTACACAATTTCATCTAGCATTCCATGTTTTTGTTATGAACTAACTAACCTCTTAAAACCCCTACATCAACTAATCTTCTTGTGGCCATTGGTCCATTCTTCTATTTAATTCATAGTCATCCATACAGCAAGACCAAGTTAGAGAGTTATAATATTATTCCTGAAGAGATATCATGACAAAGAGTGAGGTGAAGCTGTTGGGAGCATGGCCAAGTCCATTTGTAATGCGGGCTCGGATAGCTCTTAATATCAAATCAGTGGAGTATGAGTTTCTTGAAGAAAATTTAAGGTCCAAAAGTGAGCTTCTTCTTCAATCCAACCCTGTTCATAAGAAAGTCCCTGTTCTCATTCATAGGGACAAACCCATTTGTGAGTCTTTGGTCATTGTGCAGTATGTGGATGATGCCTGGTCCTCTGGCTCTCCTATTCTCCCTTCTGATCCTTATGACCGCGCCATTGCTCGCTTTTGGGCTACCTATATTGATGATAAGGTATAATTTTTTGTTAATCACGTGTCAATGTTATCTGACTTTTATATGTCATTGATATTTGTTTGTTGATTAGTGGTTGAAAATCACTATCATTCTTCATTTATGCAACGAAACTGAAACTGAATGAAGAAAAAACCATTGTCCATATGCCACTTTTAATAAAGGGTTTTATAAGGGTTATATCGTAGGAAAAGTGATTGTGTTATGTTATAGAGATTTGTTTTGCGTGCTAGAGTTTTTTTTTTTTTTTTTTGCTGCGGGCCCCTAAAATGTTGTGTGTGTAGGAAATTTTTTGTGATCATGTTAAATGATAGATGATAAACCCTTTAATAAATCTATGAAAGCTTTTACTTTTTAGTATAGTGATCGAATAGAAGAAATAATGTCATCCAAAATTGAAAATACAATCTTTCTCATGTGCAAGATAAAAAAAGTAGCAGGTTAGTGCTACTAAGCTCACAAAAGGGTCATTTATCATGTGAGTCTAGAATAAGCTGTGTTTATATTTAAAATATGCTAATTATAATACTCAAACATGTGACCTCTTGCTCTTAGTCTAAGGGCGATAATAACAATTGTTGTGTCATGGTTTCTATTTAAATATGGAAGGATTCGTTTACAAATTTTTACAAATTACACTATCTTCTCTCGGCAGAATATAGTGAAACCTAGTGTTCTCTTAAGAAAAAATAGTGTAATTTATAAGAGTTTGTAAATAAAAAAGTTTGTAAATATAACATGCTTTTTTTTTTTTTTGAATACATATAACATGCCCCTTTAAACATATAATAAAATCATTTATTTGATCTCTTCAACGCCTTAAGATTTTGGAAGAGTTGATTCGTAAATGGTATTAGAGCTATAATCAAATGATTTAGAGTTCAATAATTACTTTCCCATTCTTTAAATAAAATGTTAAAAATTTCCGCAAAAGATAAAAAGGGTTCATCCATTATCCACCCATAAATAAATAAAATCATTAAATCAGTTTCCTCCCTAGTGTGCAAGATATGAAAAATGAAATTTCAAAGGTGGAAATTGTGTGATTTTTGCAGTGGTACCCGGCCATGAGATCAATTAGAGGAGCAGAAGGAGAGGATGAGAGGAAGAGATTGATACAAGAAGTGGGAGAAGGATTGGCTTTGCTGGAGGATGCGTTTAACAAAAGCAGCAAAGGCAAGGACTTTTTCGGTGGTGACCAAATTGGGTTCCTGGATATTGCACTTGGAAGCTTCTTAGGGTGGCTGAGGGTAACAGAGACATCCAATGGGGTGAACTTGCTGGACCAGACCAACACACCTAAGCTGGCAAAATGGGCTGAAAGGTTCTGTGCACATGATGCTGTCAAAGATGTTATGCCTGAGATAAAAAAGCTTCTTGAGTTTTCTAAGATGCTAAGGGCCATGATGGCTGCTTCTACTCCAAAGTAAATGTTCTTTTTTAATAAATTAGCAGGGCATGCATGCAGTGTTGATGAGGTTTTTAATTTTGTAGTTTTGGAACTTGGAATCCAAATCTTCTCACTCTTATGTGATTAACTCTTTTGTTGTAGAGCTAAAAAAAATTGGGGGGCTCTTTAGTCTTTTTTAGTTTGTCTTCTTCTGTGATGACAATTGCATATCATTATATTAAGTTAATCGTTTGCTTGGATAAATCTAATGTTATATCAATGTTATTAAACCGGACTAATCATCAACTCAGTCACTAGAAAAAAATTATATAGCGACGAAATTGCTATGGAAATTCCATTACTAATTTCATCTTCGTTACTATTTTTCCTCGCAAATACATTAGAAAATCATTTGCGAGGGAAAAGTAGTAGCGATGATGAAATTAGCGACCGAATTTCCAAAGCAATTGTATCGCTATACAGTTTTTTTTAGTAGTATAAATCATTGGTTTAACCGTTTGAATTAAATTTATATAAAAACATATAATAAGTATGGGTAAAGGATTTTTCCAATCACCGGAGATAAAGTTATCTCCAATGAGTACAAAACAATGTCATTTTGGGGCGAAACTCAAAGTATTTTTATAATTATAATATATTGCAGGGTTATATTAGTCTTTGTCATTATAATCTTTTAATCTTGTAACCCAAAATGATGTCATTTTCACCTCACTGGAGATAACTTTATCTTAGGTGACGGAGAAATATCTTTCCCTATAAATATATAATAGGACAACTAAAATGATCTAACTTTGTGATTAATATTTCACTTCCTTTCCCTTAGGTCGAATTAGCCTCGGTTGAACCCAATTTATAACTAATTCATCGGTTTGGTTTTAATAAAAAAAAAAATTGCAATTTAAATAGTAAATTACGGTATTAATTCCGTTTTTAAATATTTTACACAATTAATGTAATTGGTTGAGCATGAACCTGGCGCCCACTAATTTGACAGAAGAATTATGCGCAACTATCCTATGACAAGTTCTCGTGGTACGGTTAATTGCGTAAAATGTTTGGAAGCAATATTAATATCATAATTTATTGTTTAAATTACAATATTTAAAAATTTTTCTCTCCTTTTCAGCAACTTCTGCACTTCACTTTGATTTTGACAGTCCGATTGGATCTTAACAAGGACTATGCACGTATTTATTCAGTAAAAATTTAATTGTTATATTTATTTTATGAAATGAAATTGTGGATGTTTTACCTCCTACTTTTTCGTCTCCTTGTAGCTATGTATTTTCAATTAAGAGTAGTGTAACCACTCATATCATCTTTGCGGTGATTAACCCTTTATCTATTCTTCTTTAACCTATAAATACATGTTATTGTAAACTTATAAAGAGATACATGAAATGGAATAAAGTCTGACGCATATTCTCTTGACCCATATTATCTTCTTCTATTTTTTATTTCTATATTTTTTTTGGTTATGTTTATCTCATTTTACATGAGATAAATAATTTTCCTATACACACAAAAAAAAGGTTAGGTCCCACCATTCTTTATTCTCTTTCCTCTTACTTGTAGGTCCCATTTATACTTTTATTTCTACAACATAAGATAATTTCTTTCCTACAACATAAGAAAAATATATTTTCTTTTTTATATCCCCTTCGATTGTGAACACCAACCACTCCTCATTTCCAAATTCTTGATAGGTCAATTAATTATTGGCTCTTATACTGCTGCTGCCGGGTAGCAGCGAAAGCAAAAAAAAAAGTTTAATTAAGGGAGATTACCATTCACGTAGAGTACCATCCATACATCAAATGATTCTAAGAGTTCAATTAGGGGAGGCTATCATTCATGGAGAGTACCGTCCATATCAAATGAGTCTAAGCAATAAACTCACAATAAGAATTTTAACACCATATCTCAACTCAACATTTTAAGATATTCAATTTATAAATCTTTTTATTTATATATATTATATTTAGCTCATTTTGTCCTAATATGAGATTTTTTTCTCACTCACACTTAAATTCTCAATCATGTGATTAATAAAAAATGGAAATTTGAGAGAGAGCAGGCCACGTGGTGGAATCCGTCCCTCTTTGTTCTATCTTATAGGCATTGTTAATTAGGATTGTTACCCTAGCGGAAAAACATATTAATAAGAAGGGGAAAAAAAACAAAATCCGTGACCATGTTTGTGAGACGGAAATTCTAATGAAGACTTATTAAAAATCCAATTAATAATACCTGACCTACTAGTTCATTTGGTATATGGGAGTTGAGCAGGTCTAGACGAGAATATGTGTTCGATCATTCTCATTCCCATTAACACATTTGGGAAAAGAGATTAAAGTCTTAATCATCCGAATTGAAATAGTTACAAAACTATTAACCAATGAAATATTTCAAAAAAGAAAAAACAAAACCCCAATTGACAGATGTAATAAATTGATAAAATAATATATAAATAATTTTACTAGATGCAAAGTACATCTTGTCTACTCACAAAAAGTTAATTGACACAGTTTTAAAAGGGAGTTGTAATTGACACAGTTTTAAAAGGGAGTTGTTGCGGTTGATAATTAAAAAATGAGGATATATTGATACAAACGATATAAATATCATTTAACACACTTTGGTTAGAGCATCCTTGACAGCCATGGCGAAGAGTGAGGTGAAGCTTGTTGGTAAATGGTCCAGTCCTTATGTGATGAGGGTGAAGATTGCCCTCAACATCAAATCTCTTAAATATGAAAACTTTGAAGAGACCTTGACCTTGGTCCCCAAAAGTGATCTTCTTCTTCAATCCAACCCTGTATATGGAAAAGTCCCAGTTCTCATCCACCATGATAAACCTATATGTGAGTCTCTGATCATAGTTGAATACATAGATGAAACTTGGTCTACTGGTCCTTCTATCCTCCCTTCTGATTCTTATGATAGAGCAATTGCTAGGTTCTGGGCTGCTTACATAGACGATAAGGTGACTTCTTTTTCCTATTTCATTTTTTGTGTTTGGCATTAATTTAAGTTTAAAATGAAGAATAAATATCCTTTTTTTTTTTGTCCTACTCTAATTTCACGATGGCAATTTTAGTCTCTAGCAAATAAAAATAGGGGTAAAGTGTGTGTCATTTTAAAGGATATAAGGTTGTGTTATTTTAAGAGAGAGAAAGAGATAGATAAGGGAGGAGAGAGAGTTGACAAAAATAAATAAAGGTGTGGGTCCCACCTCTTTGTGAGAGTGAAAGAATATAAGTTGTGTCATTTAAAAGGATAAACATTTTTCCTTAAAAATATTTGTGTTCTCTAAGAAATTCAAAATGAACTCATTTAGTTGAAATCATGGTCCTCACAAATTCAAAAAAAACCCACATTAGTCTCTCAGAATGACAAACGGGTCAACTTTGAATTTCTTAGGACCACGAATAGCCTATTTATTTGCTACGGACTAAAGTAGACATAAAAAAATTTGCTGAGGACCGAAAAAGGTATTTACTCTAAAATGAATTTATTTGATTTTCATTTCACATGGTGAATTGTTATCATTTTCTTGCCATTTATACTAATATTTTTTCAGAACTGTTAGATTTATCCATGAACGACTTAGATTGACTCACATGATCTCATGTTGAAACAGGATGTCCAATAAAAAAATTGAGGTTTCAATTAACTTAAGAATTAATTATTATTATTTTTTTTTTTTAAGTTTATGCAATTGAAATTGGTTTGATTTGGTTTTTATTTTGTGTGGAAATGGGGCAGTGGTTTCCTCCAATGCTAAAGATTATAACTGTTGAAGGAGAGGAGGAAAGGAAGCCATACTTTGAGATGTTGGAAGAAGTGCTTGAGAGGGTGGAGGGTGCTTTTGGAGAATGCAGCAAAGGAAAGCCCTTTTTTGGTGGAGATAGGATTGGGTTCCTTGATATTGCTTTTGGGAGCTTCTTGGGATGGCTCAGTGTCATAGAGCAAGAGTACTATGGAAGGAAACTTTTGGTTGAAGCAAAAGCTCCTTCTTTGGTGAAATGGGCTGAGAGATTTGCTGCTGACCCTGCTGTGAAGGGGCTTATACCTGAGACTGACAAGCTTATTGAGGTTGGCAAGTTACTTCAGATCAAATGGAGAGCTGCTATTGGCAAGAAATAGAATTTGGGAGTTGCTAGTGCATATGATCCTATTGTATGATGAGTTGTGTGAAAAAATAAAAATTCACTTTGTGAGATGGGTTTTCTAAGCAGTTTTATCTTTCTTCTCTCTTTAGTCCTTCTTGGTTGTCCTCTCATTTGTAATGACGTTTCCAATATTAATTTACTGGTTTGCTTTGATGTTTTAGTGACGCGTAATTGTGCTGTTCGACAACTTCTTCCATTCACTTTATGTGTCACTACTTGATTTCATCTATGACAAGTATTTTGAGGATCTTAAACCAGCAATAATACCAAAAAAGAGAATTAGGACCTGAATGAATTTGATTTGGTTTTAGTTTTAAGCATCTAATTTTGTCCCGGTCATTTTAAAGTGATAAAATATAGAGCCCAACATTTGAAAAAAAATTAATGAGATATGTTATTCTATCTACCACTTTTTCTACCTACATTTGCCTACCAACCTTCAACACAGTGGCAGACCTATATGCTTGCAAGTGTGTGCAACTGCACGCGCGAATTTTTTGGAAAAAAAAATAAAAATAAAATATATTTTGGGTCATCGACAAAAATTTTAGGACCCAATTTAATCCCCTAAAAAAAGGTTATCTCGTTATCCCTTTAAATTAATTCCAAAATAGACCCATATTAGTTCTTTTGAGGGACTAATGTTGATTTTTTTGAATTTCAAAGGGACCACAATTTTGAGTATCTGGGTCTATTTTTTGAATTCCGATTAACCATGAGTTGACTTTTTTTCTTCTAAGGGATTAAATTGGGACCCGCAAATCTTGTTAAGGACCCAAAATGTTCTATTATAACAATTTAGTTGACTCTTGATTACTTTTTTTTATGTTAAGTTAAACTTTTTTTTTCTTTTTCTGTTTATATTCTTTTGTATTTTAATATATTTAAAAAAAATTATTTATTCTTTTATTCTAAGTGTGCATACATAAATAAAATTTGGGTAAAAGATTTCTCCGGTCACCGGAGATAAAGTTATCTCCAGTGAGCTCAAAAGGACGTCGTTTTGGGGCGAAAATCAATGTATTTTTGTAATTATAATATATTTTAGGGTTATATTAGTCTTTATCATTATAATTTTTTAATCTTTTGACCTAAAACGACGTCGTTTTGAGCTCACTGAAGATAATTTTATCTCCGGTGACTGGAGAAATACTTTTCCCATAAAATTTCCTAGGTCCGCCATTGCTTCAACACTAATAGTGTTTTAGAGTGGTTAATAAAGATAGACAAAAAAATAATAGGTAGAATAACTATCCCAAAATTAATTATAGGAAAGATATGAAAAACAATTCAAACAATTAATGGATAGAAAAAAAATTTAAAATAAGAAAAAATTAAGAGAAAGGAGAACATGTGTTGTAGCGTCTTATAAAAAACTTTAAATATGACAAATAGGGAAAGATGATAACAACAGATTTTGTTGGAATTTTTATCTTTACAGTAGCTATAGACTATAGTTGTCAATAAATACACAAAATTAGTGAAAGATAGGCATGCCGCAATCACGGAGAGAGCAGAGATACAGGACCCGTTTGAATTCTGTTTTTAAAATTATTTCTCTAATCTATTTTTAAAAATATTTGTTAAATTTTCAGAATAAAAAATAAAAAATGTTTAATAATATCTGTTCTTAAAAGTAATTCTACAAATTATAACTATTTTTTAGTTTTTAGAATTAAATTTAGAAAATAAATTTCACTTATTTTTATTTTTAACTTTCAAAACGAAGAAAATATAAAAAATACATATTTTATTGACTAGTCTACTAAACAAATTAAAAAAAATAATCAGAATAGAATTAAACAGACCCATAATAATTTACGTTTTCACTTTAACTTAACTTATCTGGTTCAATATATTTGCTAAAATAAATTATAAACGTTAAGTCAAATTAATTTAAGGGGTTTGCATTCATCATTTAACTGACACACAAAAATTTTCTACACACACAACATTTTGTGAGGCTCACATTTTTTGAATCAAAAAAAATAAAACACCCAAAATAAATCTTTATAACATTGTACAATCATTTTTCCTATAACATAATCGTTATAAAACCCTTAATTTAATTGACTTTCATAAGTTGTATTATGTTTTGACGAAAACGTTTGACACAGTTATTACACTCTGCCAATGTAAAATCGAGTATTTTGTAATTATGAACACAAGTTTGTCCTGTTGTCTAACACAAAAAGCGAGTGAGACTAATTTTTATTTTGTTTTTGTTTTTGTTTTTAGTGGATGACACCCACTTTTTTTGGATGTATACGAGATAATTATTTTATACCAAGTAAGAAATGTATTCCTCATGAAATAAATACAGTTTTTTTATTAAGAATAATGTCTCTTACATTTTGTGGTTTGTGCCCTCTAATTAGGAAAGTTAATCATGGAACCATGCAGAGTAGAAATCAATGTTGAAGAGAAGCTTAATAAGAGAGCTAACTAATTAACTATAACCAATATATAGGAACTCTGGCTAACAGTATTTGAAGTTTTACAACAGTAACTCTGGTCGCTTTCTTTAGTGACTCTGGGTATGAAGTAATACTCTTATACTACATTACTCAAGGTATTTATCTTAAGCTATTCGAGTTATCATCATCTAGAACTATACCAATCACAATTTAATTTAAATAAATTAAATATGGTCATTAAAATCGAAGGCATTAAGGACTCGTAAAACTAATGTAACTTAAAAAAGTTTAAAACAATGATGATCTCCATAATCGTTGTACTACATGTTAATTATGAGAATATAGTATAAAAGTGAGAGAGGCTTTTATGCTGATATCTCTAGTAAAAGGTGTAGGTGCTTCTTTGATATTACTTGATGTAACAATTTTTAAGAAATTAAAATTAATACCTTCCTTTATTATATTTAAGTCCAACACAATTGTAAGCCTTAAATATATATTTGGTCTTTATAAATATATAAAATTAACCAATATAATCGATTGATTGATGCATGCATCATGCATGAAACAATATAATTGCCCTAGACTAATGAAAGAAAGTTCAGGACCTCACCTCCAAAACTAGTTTCTCTCTCTCTAAAAACATCAAGAATCACGTTACAATTTTTTTTTCCATGGCATTATAACGTCTATAAACAATAAAGACTCATTTCAAAATGATAGGGACAGAATTGAACACTTTTTTTTCTCTATAAGAACTTAGTTGAAAATGAGCATAACATATTGCTTGTGGGGCCGTGATCTTCTCAGGGTATTTATGGGAGCAAAAATATGAGGATCAAGTGTATTGTTGGAGGAACAAGTATATATGTAAAGAGCATATAGCATACACATCAAGCAATATAACATTTTTATGAGCCCCAAATTATTGTTCTTAGGAAAAATTGTAAAAGAATTTTTTTAAAGAAAAATTAATTACAAGTAAAATACATGAGTTAGTTGGAAAGACAATGAAAAGTTAGGAGCAAATATATATTAAGGCATCAAATCGTCCTATGGTTGAGGTTAGCCAAATAGACACTTATAACTAGCTCAATTGAACAAAGTCAATAATTATTGAGAGATTATGAACCGGGTTTATCCCTTCAACCTTAGTTTGGGTTTTTCCTAGAGGAGAGTTGGAAAATATTGAAGTTAGAAACAGAAAGTAGAGAAATTTGAGAGCAGAAGCAGAAAGTAGAGAGCAAAAAGTTGGAAAACATGGTAGTTGAAAGCAGAAGTTAAAAGCAATAAAGCTAAGAGCATAAATTGGAAATCACTAGAGTTGACAACAGATTGGAAAAGGTTGCAGTTCAGAACAAAAACAAAGTTGAGAGCAAGACAGAAACCAGAGAGCTTAGAGTTGAATAATGCTTTTGGGGAATATAAACAAATAAAAATAGACACACAAAAATAACTTGACTCAAGATAAAAAGACAGGCCAAGGTTGGTATTTTTTCCCTCTTCGTCGTTCCTAAAACTTCATCTACTCCTAAAAATGGAATAAGCTCCCAGCAACCTTTTAGGCTATGGAAAGAGATTCCTCTGTCACCACTACCTAAAGCAGTCTAACGCAAAAGACCTTAACTGCTCCAAGCTACCTTAGGTGTCCTATCAAGAGACAAGGGAGATTGTGCTACCATCTCTTCTCTGAAGTTAGTTGCAGATCATATTGTTTCCATAGCAGTCCCCACACAATAGTGTTCCCTAATTCTGAGTATTAATCCTCCCTCGCAACAGCGACTACCCTATAAATAATTTTTCTTCCTTTGATTATACCACCACCAGGAACAATGAAAGCAAGGAAAAACACAAATTCCATTAATGAAAACAGACTTACATAGTAAGTTCAACCTAAGACAAAGATGGATACTTCTACTTCACACTTGCCTACTAAAAAGACTTAGCCCATACTAAGAAGCATTACTACAGAAAAATGAAGAACAACATAAAATAAAAATTTAAACTAAAAAACAAAAATGGTTTGAGCAAAAACAAAAAGATGGTGAAAACTACCTAAAGATGCTTAAAATGTTGGTCTTCCCTCATATTTATAGGCTTCAAATCCTTCAAAGGTGTTGTCTTGGCCATTGATTCCGATCTAACGGTCAGGATTGCATTTTGCTTTTCTTGATTATTATGTTGTTTGTTGATGCAAAAACTGTTGGTACTTATTAATTGATTGCTTTTTCATCATGATTGTCCCTCTTAGACAATAAAACAGAGGTTGCAGCACATAATTTCAAAAAGATGGTGAAAACTACCTAAAGATGCTTAAAATGTTGGTCTTCCCTCATATTTATAGGCTTCAAATCCTTCAAAGGTGTTGTCTTGGCCATTGATTCCGATCTAACAGTCAGGATTGCATTTTGCTTTTCTTGATTATTATGTTGTTTGTTGATGCAAAAACGGTTGGTACTTAGTAATTGATTGCTTTTTCATCATGATTGTCCCTCTTAGATAATAAAAGAGATGTTGCAACACATAATTTCTTATCTCTCTTCTCATTTTTTTTGCAATCATTACCTACTCCCATTTCCTATTTTTCTTTCTCCATTACTTTAAGTAAATGCATTAGGTTATAGATGAGACTTCTCAAATTGGTCAATGGGCCTCATGAGACATAAAATAACATATTAAGCCTAAAAAATAGTGTTTTAAAACTCCGTCCACCTGGGGTCAACTCCGCCGGGTCACTGACCTTCTCTCTTTGAGTGTACGAGTTAGTAGTTAGATCCTACTTGCACGTTGACCCCTCTAACCCTAGAAATCCCCCGGTTGAACTAGTGACTCTCGGGTCACTGTACTTTTGTTTTTTTAAAAAAAAAAATTATGCACGAAATGATATCGTTTGACGTGTCAAGAAAAAACCAAAAACAAAAACTAGTTATTGCCTAGATTTAGTACTAGATATGAAATATGAATCGTTCTTCTTCTTCTCTTCTGATCTTCTTTCCCAGACCCAGACCCAGTCTCCTTGATCCGGTGATCTCCTCCACCGTATTGGTTCTTCTCGCCTCACCATTAATTTGTCGTGTTGTTGTCTCTCCTCTGCTATTCTCTATTGGGAAAGTGATCTCTCATTTCACATACTATTGTAGGTGCATTAGAAGGACAAGAAGGGATTGAGTTTAATGATACAACTTTTCATTAACTCTATTGGAATGTGTGTTTATACTTTGATTAGCTTGTAAATATTGACTTGTGGATGTAATTGGTTGAATTATATTAAGTATATTTTGAATCCTTAATGATTGGTAGCTTGGTTTTTTTTTAAATTTTTCGTATAGCATATTTTTTTTATGTATAAAACCGAGTCGGCAAAGTGACCCCATGATCCCCTGGTTGAACCCATGACTCCTAACCTCGACCAAGTCGATGATCAGGACGAGTTCTTAAACACTACTAAAAAGTAATTAATATAAGTCATTTTATACTCATTAGCTCCCTAATCCGCGATTTGCTCCATCAACTAAGACTTAAGGAAACACGATCATCTCGCGTATGTATAATCTCGTAGGTATATTGACACATGGCATCAGTAGCTTGATTCTTTATCGCTACATGACGCCAACAACTTAAGATTCTACAACCAACCACCCTGTTATAGACCTACATAAGGCCCATATGCCTAAAAAGCCCAATAAAAGGGCAGACACTTGATAGCTATTCAAGAAGACAACTGGGCCCATGAAGAAAGGAGTCCAGATTGTTCAAACCCTGAGGTAAACTCTATAAATAAGAGGACCACATATAATGACTAATCTCTCTCTTACTATTATGCTGTCATTGTGCACACACATCACCCTATTGGCTGAAGCCTTATAATTGTGTATGGTGATTTGCTACCCCCAAATTCTCTAATTCATAGGTACCTAGAGAGAGCACGAAATCCCATATTGATCTATTTTTTTTATAAACAAATCCTATATTGATCTACTAGCCCGAATAGTCAATGGCTAAGAGACATACACTTGGTTCCAACCATACCAATGAGTCGTATTCCACAAGTAGACATCATGCACACAAGATGACCGCAAAAGTCACTTGTGTGCACCAATGAGGTTTTGTCATACTAAGGCGACATAAGCAGAACAATCAACCACTATATAATAGAGGCTTAAAGCCTAGGTATGATCATCTATTTCATCTTAACTAAAGTTCAACTCTCATGTAATGACTTAAGCGTCATAGTGTTTTGTGGGTACCCTTCACTTATCTTAACCAATCAATACATCAAGTCTCAAATCCTTCATCTCACGTAGCATCTCGCAAAAGTTACAAAGCATCCTATAGAGTCACGATCCTACAACACCCATTCTGACAAGGATGCAAATAATTATTGGATCAAACTCAATCGTGTGTGATCTAACTCAATCCTTATTGCACTGATCAAATTCTAAAATCTAAAATAAAATAAACTTGTAAATAAAATAGTATATCACATATACATGTGCTAGTTTTATAAAATGTGCATTTAATTTTAGGTTATATTTATCTTATTAAACATGAGATAACACATCTTCCTATACACACATAATAAAGGTGTGTCCAATTTTTATTTTATTTTTCTCTCCAATTATTTGTGAATCCTTTTTATTATTTTATTTTAGTGACACAAGATAACTTATCTAGATGAACATAAAAAACAATTTCCCTTTAATTTTAACTTAATCTACAAAATGCATGCATCTTCACACATTATGCAGCTTCCTTCAAGCAATCCAATTGGGCAAACGACATCGTTGTGTTGAAGTCTTTTGTTTCGTTCTGCTGACAAAGTGAATCTAACATCGTTCTGTCCTTCTTCAACACTGAACAGCTTAATCGATACTGCAAATCAAAAATCGAAGACTTGAAACCCTAACAATGGCGTTCCAGATGCCATTGGATCAGATAAAGCAGTTACGGATCCTGCTACGCAAAGAGGCCAACCTCTCATGGTACCAGCCAGAGAAAGAGGACAATCTCGCGCTCCCAAAGCTACCTTCGGTCACAGAAACCATAGCGAAACTCGATCCATCGCCACCTTACCTTCGCTGCAAGAATTGCAATGGCAGGCTCCTCCGCGGGTTGCAATCCTCCATCTGCGTCTTTTGCGGTACAAATCCCCACAAGGACCTCCCTCCCGAACCCATCAACTTCAAGAACACCATTGGCTATCGATGGTTACTCGAGTCCCTTCACCTCGATGGATCGGTAAAATCTTTCTCATCATTTCAAAGTCCTTCCTTATTTTTTATTTAAAGTAATGTTATTCGTTTTTCCTTTGTTTGTGATGCAAAATAAAAAATTGTGGTAGTGTAATTTTTTTTTTTTTATAATTTTGATAGTGTCTTTTATCAAGTTATGATTTTTTTATTTTGGGGTTTGACATATTGTTGTGTTAACTCTGCACACATTGTTTTGCAGGAGAAGGTGGCACCAGTGGAGGAAGAAAATGCATCAAACAGAGGGAGGAGTGAATCAAAAAATGAGATTCCCTTATCTGAACTACTAGATTTGGAAATTAGATGGTCTTCGGAGGCTGAGAGAACTGCATCAAGTAATTCAGATTCGGCAGTGTTTCAGGGGAAAAGTTTATTAACTTTGGCTGGAGTTGATCTTGATAGTTTTTTCGATCGGAGGGAATCTGATTCTGATGCTTTTGAACAGAACTTGGCTTCGGGAAGACAAGTGGGTACTGCTTCAGATAAAACTTTCCAAGCTAATGAAAATCTTAGTTTGTTTCAGAATGTGCAAGCTTCAGAAGCCGCCTCAGGGTCTGCGGAAGATCAGAGTGGTGATTCTTTTTCAGGTTGGGAGGCCAACTTTAAGTCTGCTAGTTCTGGTTCTGTTCATGAAGAGTCCAAATCAGTTGATCATTCTAAAGTTGGTTTGGATGTGGTATCTGGAGACTGGAAAGACTCTGTTGGTGTAAAGAAGAATGATGATTTTAATCCTTCAGCATCCACAGAAGATGATTGGTTTCAGAGTGATGGATGGAGAACTTCCAACTCAGAGGTACATAGCCAGACTGGGAAATCAGAATCGACCATGGATCTTAATGATACAAAGATATCAGAAAGTACTGATGCTTCTTCTAATAGAAATTTTGACTGGATGCTAGATGACCAATTACAAGGGAGTAATAACAAGACAACTGGTACTGTGGCTGCTGATGAAGCTGATGATTCATTTGATGCATGGAATGATTTTACTGGCTCAGCTAGCACACAAGATCCTTCTAGTAGTTTTTCCAGCTCAAAGATAACTAGCCAGACTGGAAAATCTGGATTTTCTGCTGATTTTAATGATACTAAAACAATACAGGATGCTAATAGCTCTTCAAATAACGATTTTGACTGGATGCAAGGTGACCAATGGCGAGATAACAATAACAAGACAACTGAGACTATCGGTACTAATGAAGCTGCTGATTCATTTGATGCATGGAATGATTTCACTGGCTCAGCCAATACTCAATATTCTTCTAGTAGTTTTTCCAACTCTGAGATAACCGGTCAGACTGGGAAATTTGAATTGGCTAAGGATCCTAATGATACAAAAACAGCAGAAAATGCTACTGTTCCATCTAGAAATCTTGACTGGATGCAAGATGACCAATGGCAGGGGATCAATAACAAGGAAACTGGTGTTGTGACTACTAATGAAGTTGCTGATTCATTTGATGCATGGAATGACTTTACTGGCTCAGCCATTTCACAAAATCCTTCCAGTAGTATGTCCAACTCTGAGATAACTACTGATCATAATGATACAGAAACAGCTGGGGGTGCTAATGCTTCTTCTGTTAAAAGTTTTGACTGGATGCAAGATGATCAATGGCAATTCAGCAATAACAAAACTGATACCGTGCCTACTAATGATAGTGCTGCTTCATTTGATGTATGGGATGGCTTTACTAGCTTGGCCACTACACTAGATCCTTCCAGCAATATTTGGAAACAAACTGTAAATCAGACTTCTGCTGAAAAGATATTTGAACCGAATTTACTCAGCTCATCAAACAACTCACATGATATGGATGATTTATTTTTAGGACAGTTTAGTAGTCCACTAAGTTCTCCTGCTGCAACCATTGCACAGCCTGCCACTGCTTCTTCAGACAGGTGCCTAGATATTATGTCAGTTGCATTGTTTTGTTTTTGAAAAATATACATAGTAGTATTCAACCACTTTTTGAGTACCAGGTGTGATCTTTAGTGTATTTCCAACATTTTAGGAGCTTGAGTTCAATCGTTCAATTTACATTTAGTGATAATTGAATAATTCAACTAAAGGGATGTCTATACAGTTGAAGTCCTGTAAGGAAACTGATGCATCTAGGTATTAGCCAGTTGAATTTGCTAATTGAAAGGTAGGTGAAGGGTATCAGTTGTAAATAATAGTTCTATTTGGATGGACAAGTTGAATGGGATTTTGACTGATGGCATAATTCTTAGCTTTGCATGTTATGACTCAAAAAGGATTTGCTTCTTACATGTGAATGGGAGAAAGGATGTCGAAACGAATAAACTGGAGGGTCCTGCTCTTCATATTTATCTTTTAGTAGAACTTCAATGTTCAAACATCTTTATTCTTCCTAGTTCCTACTATTTATACTACCTTGAAAACTGTGGAGAACTTGGAAATTCTTCATCCTTTAAACTAATGCGTTGGCCTTGCATTTTATCATTTAATGCTATGGTTATTTTTTATTTGGCTTTATACATTCTTGTAAAGAACCAATTCAACCCAAAATCTTAAGTTATTGGATGAGGCTACATTAATGGTTTTATATATCTCAACACGCTCCCTCACACGAGAGCCCACTGGGCTTGAAGGGTGGAAGATGCACAGGCCCACCTACCTGTGCAAAGAAATAAATTCCACTAGAAAGAAAGTGGGGGGGAGGGGGGGATGAGGATCGAACCCGGTACACCGAGACTCTGATACCATGTAAAGAACCAATTCAACCCAAAAACTTAAGCTATTGGGTGAGGCTAAATTAATGGTTTTATATATCTCAACAATGCTGCTGACTAACATTGATCTTTGTTTGACATTTTGTACTTTCAAAATAGAAATTTATGCTATTCGTTGCATGTTCAGGGGGGCTGATATGGATACCACGAGAGGAGACTCTAGAGATGTTTCCACTGCAGAAGTAGGGTCAAAAGATGATGCAGAGATGTTGATATCACAGATGCATGATCTCTCCTTTATGCTTGAGAACAATCTTTCAATTCCCCCAAAGTAAGATGGACCTATGTTATTTTCTCATAATTCATATCCAGTAATTCATCGCTTATATTAATTTTGTAATCTATGGCATAGGCTCTTCTACTTTCTCTATATCCGTGTTCTTTAACTAATGGGTTGGGGATATGGCTTTCATCTACGGTTATAATCCCACTCTTCCCTAAATCATTCTTTTTTTGGGGTTTAATTCCCTAAATTTTTTTATTGTAGATCAGGCATGTTGATAATGTTTTGCTTAGTATTATGCAACTACTGGACATTAGTAGGCAGTTTATCTTGGGGAGATGATTATGATTTGGTTAGAAGCAATGTCTGATGGAAGGGATGCCTTTAATTTTGTTGCGTTGAGAATGATATGACATTACTTGTTCCACTGCCAATTAATCTGCAGTAGATTCTTCACATCTTAGTCTTTTCTGGGTATTTGGGCCCCGTGGGCTTTTTTGGTGCAAAAAAAAGCTGCAGAAAAATTTGTAGTGGTGATTGTGTGTTTTTTTTTTTTTTTTTTAAAATAAAATAAAATTGAATTGAACCGAAAGGTTGGTTCAAGTGGCAATTTGAGCCCCAAATCCGAAGGACGAATGAATTACCAAAAGAGTATTAATAAAGGTTTCAATCCTGGAGAGAACCTTTTGGGCCAGAGTTAAATAATTGTTATGCTACTCAACTTGGAATTAGTTTCATATACGTGCAAGTTCCTTTCTTCACCGGATTCGTGAGGACACTTATTTGATCAAGAAGGATAATTAGGGTTACGGAATAAAAAAATTGAATTATATATTAGTAGTTTTAAATAACTGCACAATTACCAGCTTGATAATTAACTTGCAATTAGTTTTTGTTCAAGAACATGTAGAAGAAAGTACACCACAAACATTTTTTCCATTAATAAACGGTGGTGAGAAAATTAAAGGAATCATGTGGTTGACCTTGAAATAAAATAAAGTAGTTTCCTCTACCCTAAAAATGTCTTATTTTGATTACTTTTTAGATTAATATATCCTTAATAAGTTACCAAACACCAATAAGTTTTTTGAACCCCCATATGTAATGCTTGTGGATTATTGGCCTCGAGCCTTGGCTTGGATATTTTATGGACGAACATGAAGACTAGTCATCGATAAGATTAAAGATATTCTCATCTACTATGTTGAATGTACGGTTAGTTGTAAATAATAGACCTAACACTCGCTTTAAGGGGCAGGTGAAGGTTGGCCCCATGTCATTCATGCCACCACTCTGCATTCCCATTTTAATGTTAAATATAAAATAAAAAATCAAACTAATTAAGCACAATTAGTTAGGTAAGTATTAAGAATTAATCATCCATTCATTTTCTCTCAAATCATGTATAATGTTAGTAATATCTTAAAATATTGTTCCCAATGAAATATTAAATCAAAACTAATAGCCCGTAATCTGTATGTAGTCTTCAAACTCAACGTAGTGAAACCAGTTTTTGGATTTTGTACCGTGACTGACAAAAGTATAACACCCCTTTATATGTAAATTAATATTTGAGACCAAGGTGTAATACTAAAATTTTTCCTAGCTTCGAAATATTTTCCTCTTGCCATTTGATTCTTTTCAAGATCGCCAAGTGCAAAAATAAGAAAGAAAACTCACAACCTTCTTGTTCCCTTCAATTAGCAGAATCTCCTATTGCATTGAGTTGGCACTTTTCCGTTGTTTAATTTCCACGCAACACATAAGAAATGCGAGTTGATTTGTATTATTATTTATTAATTAGAAGATGTCAAGTGCAAAGACCAGGTTGATCGTTGCCAGGTCCTACTCTGCCTCATCTAGACGTTGATTCTTATTTATATTTCAAGGAATGTTCCAGGATATTTGGTTATTCATTGATCAACTAGTAATAATTGAGAAAACTTGAAATGTTTCTGTTCTCATTAAAAAATAATAATACGAGACTAAACATATAAATATTAAAGATTGACCAATGGAGGCTTGTAACACTTCAACAATACTTTTTTGTTGTATTATTGCAATTCATTAGTGATTATGTCATAACTTCTAATCTCAATTTGACAAACAAATATTTTAAATCAGATATAGATTTATTTGTACACTAGATATGGGTATGGATTTGATTATAGTGTATTGTTTACGTAACAATAAATTTTAAAAACAAGTATACATATGTATAAAGAGTCCTTGTATTTTTTATTTTTTTATTTTCGATCGAGCTACCTTATTCACACCTTAATTAATCACGTTTTCAATTGGTTTGATAAAAGAAAAGTCATTCAAATTAAGATTAGAAAAATAATATAATTAATTAGTCACTAGGATAGGTCTAGTGGGGAGGGGGTTTGGTAGTTTGTGTTAGGTTATGTGTCCAATTCCCACTATTGTATCCAAAAAAATAAAAATGAAAATAATATAATTTCTAATAACCTAACTCTAAGTAATTACTAGTATAATTTGGTTTCAGATACATCACTCATTTGTTTATCGTTAACCCAATCCCTTGAAGTTATTTCTTTTGTTACAATGATTTTGTATGAACTCACGTATAGCTAGTCATATAATCATTTATTACCAAAAAGTAAATTATATCAACTATAAGTAATAAATATTATTAAAAGTAAGGGGAAGGATATTATGACAACCAAGTTGTGTTACTATCAAGTGACTAGCAATCGATCTCACCGTTAGATCGATTATCTTGATTCCACGGTTATATTTATTTTCATCTTTGTATGGTCATGATTCCCCATATTTAAAGTGAAAGGATTAAAATGAGAAATCATAACCATACAAAGGTGAAAATAAATATAAAGTATTAAATTTGAGAAATTATGACTATACAAAGATGAAAATAAATATAACCATTGAATCAAGATAATCGATCTTACGGTAAAATTGATTGATAGTCACTTGGTAGTAACATAATTTGGTTGTCACAATATCCTTCCCCCTAGAAGTAATGAGATGAGAAAAACATAATTCTAACATATACTTATAACTTTAATTTCCCAATAAAAGAAAGTGTAGAGTTGATTGATGTATTGCTATTGACATGCAAGTAACATAATCCTTATACAAACTCAAGTTTATAACATAATTAAGGACTTAAGCGAATAGTAGCCTCCATCCCCAATCCGCCGTCACCTTCACTAAAAAAATTTCGTCTCAAAATTCCTTTTTTTTTTTTCCTCTAGTAAACTTCCATTCTATTTCTTGTTTCCTTTTCCAAACTTATGTTTAATTTCAACACGTTAATATAAATCACATTCCAAGGCTCGAACTTGCTCTGTCAACACATATAGAGTCTTTCTTCCCGTCCATAATCTTGCCCACTACGCAAGAAAACCGTACAATGTCAATCACCATTAACTATACACAATACAAACACGCTTACACACCAATTTTCAATTCCGTTATTACTTTATGGATTTGCATTCATACACAAAAAAAAGTTTCCTACATACATCATTTTGCGGGTTTCACATTTTTTGAAGTAAAAAAAAAAAAAAAACTAAACCATGAATCTCTATAACATTACACAGTACTTTTCCTATAACATAACTCTTATAAAACCCTTACTTTATTTGATAAAACACATAACCCCTTCTCCTAACCAAAAATCTAGAAACAACCCTCCTATTTTCCAAGCAGGTTCAATCCCAATTTCCCCTATACATATATTCAAAGCCCCAAACCAATTTATTCCCCAGCGTCCAATACAATCATTATCATTCATTACCAATATAAATAAAAACACTCTCTGAGGACATCATCAAACAGTTATATCATCTAACTATCCACACACACTGCAATGGAGTATTTCAACAAAGCCAAGGCCGTGAAGCTACGTAGTCACCTTGGAAAGTATCTAGTTGGAGATGAAGACCAAGACAAGATTCATCAGAGCAGAAAAGGGTCCACGAAAAAAGCAATATGGGTGGTTGAGCTAGTCGAAGGGAAGAGCCACCGCGTGCGGCTGAGGAGCTGCCACGGCCGGTACCTCACGGCGACGGACTCGCCGTTTCTCCTCGGCATGACCGGAGACAAAGTGGTTCAGGCGGAATTAGACGCGGGTTTGGATTGGAAATACGAGTGGGAACCAATAAAAGAAGGGTTTCATGTGAAGCTGAGGAGTTGGTGTGGGAAGTACCTTAGGGGTAATGGTGGCACGCCACCATGGAGAAACTCGATCACACACGATGACCCTTATAGCTCTACGACACATAATTGGATCCTGTGGGGTGTGGAGGCTGTGGAGTTCTCAGAGAAGAAGGGTTTCTTTGCGGAGAGTGTTGTGTCTTCGTTTCATTCTGATGAGATTCTTAGCTCGGAACCACCATCTCCCATGTCGGTTTCTTCTGTGGAGTCTTCGTTGCTGAGTCAGAATTCAAAGTTGCAGGTGCGCGTTCATGTTTGACTGTTCTTGGTTGTTTTTACTTGTCAACTTGATTTTGCATGTTGTTGGGAGAATTTACTCAATTAATTATTTAATTGATCGGAGGATGAACGGAATTAGGGAATGCATTGTGTCATATGTTATTATAATCATGTTATTGGGAAGAATTTTAATAATTTATGAACCAATTGACAATTATTTTTGTATTACTTATTATCCTAATATTTTTTTATCTCTCAAGTGTTATAACTATTGATTTGTTCAAAAATGATTATATAATTACCTCATATGTCTTGGTTATGTTAAATTAAACATGATATAATCATTTCCTACCAAATAACAACTCTCATTGCATTTAATGGTTCACATGCACTTTAGAATTAATCAACTATCAATAACAAATTATTTATAGTTAGTATAATTAGGGGGTACAACACAATACAAATTTAAAAACAGATCAAGATTGTTGATAGGAATACAACCTGCTTATTTTGCGGGTTGACATGAGATAACATAAATAACATTTCAATCTCTCAAAGTATACCACTTATTATATGGGTTGATATGACACGAAATGAAGCAAAATAACGCGAATAATGTGTAAGAAGATTAACGCAGGTTAATTTTGTGTGTTTGCAGGTTAACACGTGAAATGAATTTTTTTCGTGTGAGCTTTTTGCATGAATGCAAATTTTTTGTGTCATGTTGAAAATTGTTATCTATAAATATAATGCAAATTATCTTAAATCCTTCACCGGTAACCCACTCTACATGATTTATTTGATTGTTATGATTTAATAGATTTAGAGATTTTTCGAGCAAAGATTCATAAATAAATCATTTATTGATTAGTTTTGATTCTGTTGACCTGTAGTTCGAAACTCTACAATAAATAGTCACCAAAACTATATGAAAGACTAACCATCAATATTTTTAAAATCGAGATTTTGAATAAAATCAGAAGAGGGTTAAAATATCGTGAAACGTAAAATCATAATATAAAAAATCGCAAAAATGTAAAAGCGTTTGAAATATTAGTAAAATTATTTTGATGAAAAAAAATCGTAAAAACGTGGAATCGTAGTAATAAATCGAGATTTTAACAACCATGTTAATAATGTATTTGAACTAAACTAAGATATTGTTGACAAAAAGTTGAATAGACACATATTACGATCGCTAATGATGAAAATTTAAATCAATTCAGAATAAATCACATTGTCGTTGCTACTTACAAATAAATTAATTGTTTTGTATGTATTTTAATAAGGGTTTGTTTTTCTAAAGTTACTTTAGATAACTTTATCTAATGTTCATCGAAACGACGTCATTTTGCGACGGAAATAATTGTGTTTTTGTAATTTTAATTTATTTCAGGGTTATAATAGTCTTTATCATTCTAAATTTTTAATTTTTTAACCCCAAAATAATATCGTTTCGATGAACATTAGATAAAGTTATCTAAAGTAACATCGAAAACTTTTTCCCTTTTAATTATATCAAAATATGTCATATATATGTTTACAAAAAAATAATATGTCATATATATCTTGCTCTGTGGCGGAGCCAGGATTGGAGGGGGGCGAAAATTAATATTTTATCTTGCATAATACAACTATTTAGTTTACCTATTGACCTCATAGGAACTCATTTAGGTAATTTCTCACCAAAATATTACATTTAACAACATTTGAAACACTAAAAAAAATATATTATTGGTCGGGTCCAATAGACATAAAAAATAGTTTAAAGCAATAATTAAAAAGAAAGAGTGTCTTAATTAAAACAATGCTTTTAATTATATTTTTTTTTAAAAAATAAAGTAAAAGGGTCCAGGGTGACAAAGAGAAACACAACGATGCAAATGAAATCAGTACACAAAGAGAAACACAACGATGTAAATGAAAAGAGAGCAAAAGGGTGACAAAAGGCCAAAGCTTTCATTAACCAAAACATAACATATGAAAATAAAAAAGAAAATGCAGAAAAGGTTACACATAACTCATACACATTAGGTGAAGTGGAGGTAAATTTCAACTTAGATTTCAAATCAAAACTTCCAAAATAAACACATTTAAAATTAACAACAGTACTATGTTTAATCCTCAACTACATTAAATTTTTTTTTTCTCTTTGAAGGGGAGGGGGCAGCCGCCCACCCTAACCTCCCCTGTCTCCGCCCCCGATCTTGCTAATAAGAACATTTTAGTTTTCAGTGCAAACCACTTAAAACTGCATGCAGCAGAACATTTTGAAACCTTCCAATTCCAGGGAAAATTTTAATATAGACCGGGTCCATCAAATATTTGATGCTCCTTTTCCTTTTTTGGTAAAAAAAAATACTCTTAAATCCTTCTCTTTTCTTATATTCTCCTCTCTATCCTTTTTATTTTCTAAATTTGTTTGCTCCGGGAGCGTGAAATATTCGCTCTCATGACAATTTAATCGCCATGATGACTAACTAATAATGTTGTTTTAATTTTATTTTCTTAACAATAAAATGTCATTCACACACTGCATCACTGTCGACGTTCACACACTTTTCAATAGCGTTTTCTAAAAAGAAAAAATAAAACTACTTTTTACTAATGACGTGCAATTGACGTTGTATGAAATTTAAAACAAACAAGCCATTAAATGCAAATGTTACATATGACTTTTTGAGAGCACTTCCTAAAGGCTTTTAAACAGGTTAATTATGCAAAAATGTATGTCGTATCATATATGTTTCATAGGAGTAAATGAATGTGTTTACCGGAAGAGAGAGAAGTAAATGAATCTATTATCAGAATATCCATTATTAAAATGTAAGATAAAGTATGTATCATTTCAAAGGAGGTAAAATTGTGTCATTTTAAGAGAGATAGACAAAGGAGGAGAGAGATGATAAAAAAATAAAGGTGTAAGTCCCATCTTTTTGTAAAAGTGAAAGGATATAAGTTGTGCAATTTAAAGGATAAACACTTTTCCCTAAAATGTAACTAGTTGGTGTTGTTGTTTTACATTAAAATTAGATTAAAAAAAAAAAAAACTCCTTTGCCACATATGGTAAAGAGTCTGACCCCCCTTAAATAGAGGTTTCGAGTTCGAGCCCGATGATGCTTGATGGGATTAATCTTCTGTTACGGCTGG
Source organism: Gastrolobium villosum (assembly GCA_032173675.1). Taxonomy (NCBI): domain Eukaryota; kingdom Viridiplantae; phylum Streptophyta; class Magnoliopsida; order Fabales; family Fabaceae; genus Gastrolobium; species Gastrolobium villosum. Next base: position 167,338 of record JAVKPL010002899.1, read on the forward strand.
AGAATACCTTTGAATTTGATCAAAAAAAAAATTAGATAAAAAGTTATAGATAAAACTTTTCATTATTTTATAAGGGTTATATAAGAGTTATGTTGTAGGAAAAATGATTGTGTTATGTTATAGAGATTCGTTTTGCGTGTTAGAATTTTTATTTTATTTTTTTTGCAGTGGACCTCACAAAATATTATGTGAGTAGGAAAGTTTTTATGGTCGTATTAAATGATAGATGATAAACTCATTTTGTAAATAAATAATATCATTCTTATATTTGTTGCATCTCTTTTAATAAAGTGATCAGTCCTAGTAAAGTGACTCATAGACAACCTTAAATAGGGAGACAAGAAGCATCTAAAAATTAAGAACAAACAAAAAGACAAGATTTACCTTGAAAGAAGATAGACGTGGATAGAAACAACTCAAACTTTTCTGAAAAGAAGGCGATTTACTGAAAAGAAAAATACAAAACATAAAGAGAGATAGTAAAGGCTGTTATTAGAGGAGAACAACGACAACCTACTATTGCAAAGAAGCTAAAAAGAAAACAAAGATTATGAGAAGCTGAAGAAAAAAGAAGCAACAGAGACGAATATGGATATTAGCTTTTAATGAATAAACATAGATAATAGTATATATCTTGATAAAAATCTAGATTAATCTGTTAGACTCCAGGTTCGTTCAATTTGCTAAAAAATAAGAAACGGTACGTTAAAAAAATTATGTTTTATTTAATTGCTCATATAACCCAAGTACTGGATAAAAATAAACTTAAACAATAATATAATCCTCTAAAAACTATTGACTAAACCTCTTTTATAAGGTTATTCTGTTTGTATTGTGCTATCAAATACAACCTAAAATAGTACATATAAATAAATAAAAAATGTCATAATTATCAGTTCAAACATTTTGGTCAATGACATATCATAATATATCATAATTCATAACAGTTAGTTACAGACAATATATTAATGTTGAGAATTTTACACGAGAGTATCATGAAGGCTAAATGTTAACTAATATTTTATTTTGGGGATAAATTATACTTATTACTTATTTTTTTTACTATCTCTTACTACTAAATTTTAATCGTTGATTTTCGTCAATCTAATGGATATAATTTATGGGGTCATATTTATTAATTAATTATTAATTTATAATAAATTATAACCGTTAGATTGACGGAAATCAACGATTAAGATTTAATAGTAAGAAAAATAGGTTGTAAATATAACGTTTCCTTCTATTCGGACATAGATATTTAAGGCTCTCCTAGTTGAAAAAATTTAAAGTAGTCCTGGACTTTGTGATCTCTCCAATAAAAATGCGACACTTATATTAAATTTTTATTTTTCTCTTTTCTCTCCCTAACTTTTTCTTTCTTTCTCTATACTCAGTCTCACTAAATCAAAAGTGCACCGGTAGCACTAAATTAACACTCCTCGTAGTTACTTTCTTTCTTTTCCGGAATGATGTCACCGTGGCATAAGTCCCATCTTGATCCGCGATACTCTTTTGATTCTCTTTCTTGTTTTACTATACTAATTTCCTACTGCATTTGATGGACAATTTAACGCGAATAGGTGACGTGAGTTATTTTTAATGATTCATGGTCAAATCCATGATTATTTTTTTTTTTGGTTTTATTAATCTAAACCATAAGTTATTTTATGGTATAAAGATAAATTTATGAGTTTCATCATTTAACAAAAAATGATACAATTATCAAAAAATATGTAAAAGTTTTTTTTTAATACTTTAATATAATCATATTAAATAACACGTAAAAATATAAATAATACAAATATATCCATCCGTGATTGTGATTTGTGAACACCTACAATCTGGGCCGTTCATCTTCATGTGGCCCATTCTCACCACAGCCCACACGGAACTTCAAACATAACGCACCAACCAACCGCGTTGGCGCGTTGTGAGCTGTGCTGACAGGGTCCTCAAGTTTTCCACCTGGCACCAATTGGTCTCTTTCTTCTTACATACAAAGAAATGCCAAGTCCCTTCCAATCCATTCCATTCATTTATGATCTCAATTCTCAACACTCCGAACCAATTAACTCTCTCTCTCTACTCTCTACCTTCTCTTTCAATCTCAAAGTCTCAGACCTCGTTCCAAATCGAACTAACCTCAGCTTCACAAAAAATAAAAAAAATCACTGTCTTAACTATCTCATTAACTAACTAACCAACCCCTTGACTTGATGCAGACAAGTTCCAACAGCAACAACAACTTTCGGTCCGGCATGGACATGTTCCACCGGGCGAAGGCGGTGCGCCTCCGGAGCCACCACGACAAGTACCTGCACGCGGAGGAAGACGAGGAGTCAGTGACCCAAGACCGAAACGGATCCTCCAAGAACGCGAAATGGAGCGTGGAGCACGTGCCGGAATACGACAACATCATACGACTCAAGAGCTGCTACGGCAAGTACCTCACGGCGTCGAACCAGCCCTTGTTGCTTGGCGTGACGGGTCGCAAGGTGGTTCAGAGTGTTCCGAGGAGGCTCGATTCCTCCGTGGAGTGGGAACCCGTTAGGGATGGTACTCAGGTCAAGCTCAAGACTCGCTATGGTAACTTTTTGAGAGCCAATGGGGGCGTGCCACCTTGGAGGAACTCTGTTACCCATGATATTCCTCATAGGACCGCCACACAGGATTGGATCTTGTGGGATGTTGATGTTTTGGAGATCCATGTTGAGCCTCCTGCTGCTCCACCTGTTCCTCATTCTGATTCTCTTGACTTTGAATCCACCACCCCATCTGCTGATTCCACCAAAGCTTCCACCTTTTCGAGGCAGGAGGTATGGATTCATGGAAAAGTTTCGATTTTTTCATCTGGGTAGCTTTGATTTGGAGTATAATTTATGCCATCAATAGTGACTTTGAATTGGTTCTAGTAAAGTGTTAAATAACCGCTTCAACCCAAAATTTTAAGGTTCTGGGTGAGAAACTTTGTAATGATTTATATTATTCTCTAACACACCTTTTGGGCTAGAAGCGTGGATATTGCACATGTCCAATTTTTGGTTTATCTTTTGTGTTTTTATTTTAATTTCACTTGGGGCGGTGAGGATCGAACTTGTGACCTCTGATATCATATTAAAGAACCACTTGACGAGGACTAATAAAATGTCAAGAATGGATATTTATTCTTTTGATTATGGTGGAGATTTGCTTTGATTTTTGATGTTTTTTGTTTGGTTGAATTTGCAGTCAACGGATTCGAATGTGGGGTCACCGCCGAAGATGGAGGGGAGAACTATATACTATCATGTTGCTGAGGATAATGGGGATGTGGATGATGAGAATGTGCAGGGTTATTCTTTGATCTTCAAAGGGAATGGGGTTGAGCAGTTGACTCGTAAGTTTGAGGAAGAGACTGGGCTTGAGGGAGTTATTGTGTGTACTCGAAGTCCTTTGAATGGAAAACTTTATCCTCTTCGCCTCCAGCTTCCTCCCAACAATGTGACGATGCAGGTCGTTTTGGTTCTTTCCTCGTCAAAAGGTGAGTTTGTACTTGTCAAATGCTCTTCTTGTGGATGCTGATTCTACTAATTAACATGTGTCATGGTACTTCTATTTGTACTATCTGTTCCCAGAGGTTGAAGAATTAATTTTATGCAAAATTGATAAATCTGTTTGTGCTAAAATTACTACTCCCGGTTAAACCCGACTAGCGAGTGTGGGGGAGGAAATCCTTGTACGCAGCCTTACCCTTGCATAATTGTAAAGAGGCTGTTTGTGCTAAAATAAGACTTAATGAAATGATAAATAAATATGCTTGCTCTTTGTCTAAGCACGAAGTGAAGTGGAGGAAAGCTGTTAATGTTGTGAAGATGCAGAATTTGTGCTATTAACTTTTCTTTCTTCTCCCTCTATCTCTCTTTTCTATCTCTGAAAAAAAAATTAATTATAATTTTGTTTCTATGTATGTATTTATCACACACACACACACACACGTTGATCTAACCTTAGCTAAGCTGGGTCATAAGCTCTCCCTCTTGCGTCCGTAATCAAACTGGTCTAGTAATGGATGTTGAACTGAATTATAAAGTATTCAAGTTGAAGAATCAGGGGTTATATTGATGATTTCATAAATAACTTTCATAAAACAGAAATTCTATATGATCTTTTATATGAGGCATTCAAGCATTTGTTCAGCTTTATATATGTTGCTTTTACTTAATTCATAGAAAAATCAATGAAGTCTGGAGGACTTCTCATTGTATCATATTTGTTTTTAGAGGTGAAATTGTATAACTGTTACAAAAGAAGTAATTTGAACTTTGAAGGAAGAGTTAATGATATGGTGGTATAATTCAGCTATGGTTCCTCATGTAATAAATGTGCAACAAATATTAGCAATTCTCATTATAAACTTTTTATGGCTGAGAAGTAAGGAAGTTGCATCCCTAGCTTTCACATAGCTTGTTTAAGCAAACACACAGAAGAAATTGTCACAATCTGGTGATGATGGCTCATTTCCTCAAATTGCACATTATCAAACATTTTTTTTCTCAGATTGTGACGATTTCTTCTTGGAATAAAAATAGAACATGTTATCAAACATATTTTTTTCTCAGAAACTGTTCCAAGACACAAATAAAAAAGAATTGTTTCTTTTCAGGAACAGTGCTAGGGAATAGAATGATTGTCATGCACACCCTAAACTTAAATTACTTTTCATTTTTCCTTCGCATTCTTCTTCCTCTCCCTATTATGGTTGGGTTTATCTTGTATGCTATCAAGTTTCCCTAACATTTGCTTTCTGTTCTGGTGTTTCAGTGGCAAGGGAATTTGAGGAACAAGGTTTACTGTGAGAATCTAGATTATTGGAGTCTTGAATCTATTCAAACAAAAGGCCTATGTACATAATGATCCAAGTGTGTTTCAAATTCTGTGATATCATTTAAGAATAAGTTGCAAAACTCCACCTTGCTCAAGTGAAGGCAGTGCATTTATATAAGGAAGAATTCATCAAGGTTCACCTTAAAGTTGCCCTGGTCAGGGTCATATCAGCAATGTACGTTCTTCAGTGGCTTGTAGACTATTCTGTTGGTAGTCTTTGTTAGGCTTCCTTTTTGTTAGCGCTAGTTTTGAACATAGCGTTTGTTACTCATGTGGATTCAGGTGTTTTGTTGTTCTTTTCTCTCGGTAACTTTTTGTGTTTCATGCTATTTTTTAGGTGTAAGAATTGTATACATATAACTTTTATTATAAAACTAGAGGGGTAGATATTTTTTTAATCAGATAGATACATTTTTTAATAAAAAAATTATTTTTAACCTTAGTTGTTTGTGTTTGCTGTTTGGAATGAGATTCTGATTCAAAGGAGAAAAAATAAACCCTATGAGAACTTTTCAGTTTGCAATAATGGGATAGATTATTCTATTTACTCTTTCTTTCATATCTATCTTATTTATAATTATCTAACACCATTACTAATACGGTTATATTAGAATCTCAAGAGGAGAGAGAAATAATAAATATTAGTTGAAATTCTGATTTAACGGTATTGAAGAGTGATAGATAAACTAGACATAAAAAAAAAGAAAAGTAAGTAGAATAATCTATCTCATAATATTGATGCAAAAAACATCATTATTTGTACATAGCGCACTTAAGTATAATATTTTAATAAAGGGATACATTATTCTACTTAATTTTTTTTTCATACATACTAACGTATTATCCTCCAATACTGTTAAATCATAATCTCAATTAATTTTTATCATTTCTCTTTTCTTTTGAGATTCTGATCTATTGGAGAGTAGTAAGCTAGGCATAAAAAGAAAAAAGGTAGAATAATATCCCGTTAACAAATGATTGAATTTATTTTTTTTTTTTAAATTATCATAGTCAATTAATTATTTATTGGTCTAGTGGATGTAGGTGCACCGACTAACAAAATCTCAGAATTATTAGAAAAGTTCTTCAGTATAATATAGAATGGTTCAATTTTATTATAATCACCAAAACGCAGGTTCGTGGGACCATTACCTCCGTGATTATCGTTGGATGGGTAGGAAAGTTGATACAACTCAACTCATACGATACATGAAGATTGAAAAGGATGCAAAAGGGTCATGTGCATTAGCATTACAAGCCATGATGACCACTTACGTTGACATAAGTAATTTAAAAAACAATACTATTAAAATCAATATAAAACCAACTCATGTTATGTTCCTTCGTTGAATGTGTGTTGGGGTGCATGCGATCAGCAGTGGATTATGTTTCAATTGTATTAAGTAATTGGCCTAAATCTTTCTGAACTGTTCGAATTGACTCATCGCCATTTCAAAGTGATAACTTTAAGCTTGGGGGAGAGCAAGAAAGTAGCATGCTTCTTGCGTTTATATTGGTAACCGACAAAAATAACGTGTGTTTTAATGTCCATGGAAATTGAGAAATGAATAGCAACAAACCTTGGCCAATGAATTGATGGCTAGGCTTCGCAAAAATGAGCCTAACTTATCGGGTTGGTTTTTAATCCGGCTAAAATGAGTCGGGTTGGGTTAAAAAAAATAAGTTAGTAACTCGAGTTAATTCGAAAAAATCGAGCCAACCCACTGGTCAAATGGGTTGACTCGTGGGTTATGTTTTTTTTTAATATAAAAGTATAAAAATGAATGAAGATAGAGTGAAAAGCTAAAACCTAAAATCTCAATTCCAAAGACCCAAACGAAAATACTATGCAGCTGCCAATAAGTCTAAAATCGTGCATTAAGAAACTTTTTAATAATATGTGTGATAGTGTGAATGTGGTGCCAACTGCCAATAAGTCCAAGTCCAAATGTAAAAGTAATTTTCTATAGTTTATCTGTATAATAATGAATTAATAATTTAGGAAAAAAATTTAGAAATTACAGCATCAATGTAATTTTTTTTCCATTTTTTCGAGCTAACCAAGCCAATCCTAACCCGACCCGAGTCAGGTTGGGTTGAGTTTTCTGTCTTGTTTATTTTTTGAGTCAGTCCTGACTCGGCTCATTTTTTCAGATTGAACGTGAGTTGGGTCGGGTTGAGCCGAGTTGGCCCGTCTTGCTAACTTGATGGCCATGAAAATAACATGCTTTGATTAGAAATTTTCAGAATTGAGACTTTGATGGAAATCAATAATCAACACGCAGTGCTCTACAAGATTTTCAATTATAAAGGAACAATTTTACCTACAGCTTCGTTATTTTTTCTTTTCTATTTGGTTAAAAAAAAAAAACCTTTTTTTTTCTCCAATTGTTTCATAGGTGACTTATAAGTTATATAACTACATTCATATCATAACCCCTGACACAAGAGCATCAATCACCAACAATCCATACAAGAACAGGTTCCATCTTTAAAGTGATGGAATCGAATACGATCTCTTACAATTATCTCCACATTGTAAATTCTGGAGATTAATTTAGTTACCTTGTGACAATCATTACACACTCCAAGATTCTTAAACACTCTTATTGGCATGCCTGGTTTTCTGTTTAAGAGCCCAAAAGCAATGGCCAGTCTCTCACTGTGCAACCTCAGAGTATTTTGTTTTCCATCATTAACCTCATCAACCAAAGGTGCCCCTGAGTAATCAGGTATATACCCTATTGATTGTAGCTTCTCCTCAATTTCACTCACAAACTTGTATATATCTATACTTTGTGGATGAGTGCTGTCCCCAGCAAAAAATTCATGAGCCACTCCATCTATCTCTATTAAACTACAACCAGGCTCTTTAGTCACACCCTTATCATTCATTAGTTTTCTAAGCAATCCTACATCATTCCACCTGCTAGCTGAAGCATAGACTTTTGACAAAAGCACATAAGCACCACTACTACTAACACTCCCCTCTGATTCAAAGACTTGTTTTGCCATTTCTTCACTTAGCTCAACACTTGCATGTTGCTTGCAACATGCATCCAAAATACTCCTCCAGATTACAGAATCTGGTTTTATTGGCATTTCAGAAACCAAGTTTATAGCCTCTTCTATGCGCCCAGCTCGAGCATAAAGATCAACTAGACATCCATAATGCTCTAATTGTGGTTCGAAATTATACTCCTTAGTCATCATGTCAAAATAGCTAATACCCTCTTTAACCATGCCCCTTCTATTAAATGCACTCAAGACACCAATAAAAGTGATAGAATTCGGCACCAAGTTCTCTATCTTCACCATTCGGACAAAATGGTCAAATGCTGCTTCAGCCTTGCCATGCATGGCAAAACCCATGATTATTGAATTCCATGAATTTACATCTCTATAAGGCATGCTTTCAAAGACTTGTTGAGCAAATTCCAAGGTTCCACATTTGCAATACATATCCACCAAGCAAGTGTTGACAAAAACATCACCAGCCATATTATTGTCACACTTTTTCAAAATATAAGTATGAGCCCACAAACCCAAAGACAAAGCACCCAAACCAGCACAAGCATTAATAACACTCTGCATTGTATAACCATCAGAGTCATGTACCTTATGCATTTCACCAAAAACTTTCAATGCAGTATCAAACTCTCCACCCCTTGCATAAGAATCAATCATGATATTCCACGAAACCTTACTTCTTTCAGACATGTTCCTAAATATCTTCTCTGCCAAGTCTAGGTACCCGCAAGTGGCATAAAAATGAATCAAACTGTTACAAATATGAGTATCTGAGTCAAACCCAAGTTTCAAAAGTTGAGCATGAACCTGTTTTCCTTCACAAAGAGAAAACATGTAAGCACACGCCTTGAGAACAAATGGGAATGTGTGGTTATCAGGAACCACAGTTTCTTCTTCAACCATCATCATTGCTTTGTAAAGCTCCATGGCCTTGTCTTTGCGGTTGTTGCTTCGTGCGTAGGATCTTATGAGAGTGTTCCACATGAAGGAATTGGGCTTACCAAAGTGATGAAACACTCGAGTAGCATAGTTAAGATCAACCAAAGAGGAGTAAAGAAGAATTTTGCCATAGAGAAAGAGAGCTTGTGGATGGTTGGTATCAATGGTGCGTATCATTTGAGCGTGAATTTGCTTGAGTTGGGGCATAGCAATAGGTTCGTTCAACAAGTGGATAAGGTTTGTATGGCTGTTATGGCTAAAGGGTTGGGCATGGTTGTTGTTGGCGGTGGTGGTTACTGTGGAGAAAAGCAGAGGAGGGGTTGTAGTTGTAGCCATGGTTAAAGCCATTATATGTATGAGGAATTTCTTTAGGAATTCATATTAATCGTTATCTTCACATTCTATGTTACTCCACTCTCATTGGAGTGAGGAGAGGTTATAGCAGACCTTGTTCGAGGTTTCCTAGATGATGAGGATAAGGTGGAACGTTTTAAGGTCATGAATGTGTCTTTTCACTTGTTATTAATTTCCCAATCATTTTAAGAAAATTGAGAAGGGATATTCTTATTACCAAAATCTTCTAGTACCATCTCACTATTTATCTGATCACCGTTGGATCAACCTTTTCACTTTTTTCATAAACTTTTTATTCAATGTTAATTAGAAAGATAGTAAGTTAGTAGTAGAAAGTTTTGGTAGTTAGAATATCCTATCTCTTTAAAAATATCACATCTTCTATAATTGTAACTTTGTAAGGGGTAGTACTAGTTCGCATGTCATCATTCTCAAATAAAAGTACAATTGAATCAATGTGCCTAAAGTATCCTGGTATTGAACGCTTTATGTTTAGTTTGGTTATAAAATCAAACCATTTAGTGTGTCAATTTAAAAACTTATTCTTTTTAAGTGATTTTGACATAATAAATGTTGTCAAAGTTCATTTTATATATATAATTAGCAAACGGAAAAGAATTTCTTCTTGCCTTTTCATGTTATCCTTTTATTTTTATTTTTTAAATTGTACTTTGTTAAAGAACTAATATTGTTATATTATTGAATTTTTCATTTTTGATATTATTGTCATACTAAAAAGATATAAAAGAGAAATTAATTTTAATTATTACTAAAAGCAATATTTAATATCAAGAAACATAAAAGTTCATATATTATCAAGGACTGCACAGAATTTCTATAGAAAGATGAGCAAAACAGCTGTTTTTGGTTTCTCAACTGGTTGATGGGAAATTCAACTAGTTCTAATTCAATGCTAATAATTTTCTAATCACTTCAACCAATAAACAGTAAACAATCATTTGTTATCATAATTATCAGTATCTTATGATACACAATACGATTCATACAATACGATATGATTTACAAGCCCAGCAATACATATCGGGGATGTATCAGAAAGAAATTTGTATCGAATGATGCAATACATATATCATATGATACAAAAATTAAATCGAAATTTATAATTTATAATATAAAAAATTAAATAAAGATTTAATTTGCAATTTAAATTAAAAAAAAACTAAAAGGATCCATTTTGGAAGAGGATAATGGATGAGTTATGTCACTGATAGATGCTAATAATGATAGTAGTAACAATATTAGTCTTAATGATTGATAAGTAGGAGAATAATTGGTTTTCACTTTAATTACTTATATATTTTGCTTATTGTTACGATCTGATAGATCTTGAATGTCCAATCAGAGATTGGTAATTTAATATTGGATCTGTTTGCTCTCTCTCATGTACCTATAGGAGAGGCACACTAAAAATAAGCGGATCACTGTGCACTATAATAGAGCGACATAGTCAAGGCGTGAGGTGTGTGCATAGTGACAAGCTAAGAGAGAGGGTTTAGAGTGTGTGAATCTTATTGGTTTGTGTTGTCCTTTATTGGACCTTCTAGAATATAGGCCTTTGTCAAGTCCTAAACAGTTGCCCCCTAGCCCGGTAGTTTGGTTGTCGAGGTTGTTGGGAGGTAATAGCAGTAATCTCTGCATTTGAATTTCCTTTGCATGTTTTATTCAAGTTAGCATTCGTATTCTTGCTTTGACTTTTCATCTTCATTGAAGCAAATTTCTTTGGGTTGGAACTTTCCTTGGCCGACTTAATTGGGTCAGCGATTGCAGTTATTATCTGTCATTCATTCAGCCAGTTTTAGCGAACCGTGTATTAAATATGTTGCTTTCATATTTCTCCCTCAACCTTTTTTGGCTGAGGTGGTGCTTTGGTGAGGCAGTGTTTTTCTCATTTTAACCTCGAGCTCGGCTTCTCCTTCTGAGGCTTTCGCTTTGAGCCCAACTTCTTGCATTGTGGCTTTATTGATTCAGATTTAGCTTTTCAGCATTAACTGAACAAAATGACCCAGCCAAAGGTCTTTCATGCTGATTCCATCTTTTAACCCAATTTTCTTAATTAGGTTTTCAAATTTGAGGCATCATGGTGACTTGATCAAGGTCGTACCAATCTGTCCCTTATTTTTCAAGCCTGATTTCTTTTATCACAACTTGTACACATGTTGTTTATTTTGACAACATTCAGGATTCAAAAGCGTCATTTCATTTTCCCACGCCTCGGCTAGAAGCCACAGTCCTGCAATGTGCTTTTTATTTTTAACTCATTTTCTATCCAAGTTCTTGCATGTTGCTAGACGTAGGTTTCCAACACCTTGACTTTATAATATTTAACTCGGCTTTTTACCAGAGTGTCATTTTTTGACTTTGACTTATTTTCACTTTCCCATGCGTTCTAGGCTTTGAATTTTTGGAACGGGGAATGGTACTTCATTGCCCCTTATTTTGGCGGGTTGAGCATGAACCAGGCAAGATACTGCGTACATTCCATATAACCGGGTGATGAATGAGCTTGAGTTGTTCGGATCGAACTGGCGAGTTGCCCCCAAGCGCATCATCCTTGTAACTCGGCTTAACATAGTTGTGTCCAGGTGTCATTTTCTTGGATCTTGGATGTGAGTTTTCAGTTATCCTTACCAACTTTCTTGTCAGTAACCGCGGATTGGGGTGTGATCCTTTTTTTTTAGGACCACATCTCTCCAAACCCGTCTTCACTTTATCCCGGATTGGAGTGTGATCCTTTTTCTAGGATCTCATCTCTCCAAACTCATCTTCATTTTATCGCGGATTGGGATGCTCCAAGACCACATCTCTCCAAACTCGTCTTCATTTTATCTCGGATTGAGGTGTGATCTTTTTTCTAGGATCTATCTCTCCAAATTCGTTGTTCAGAAGGAAAAATGGAGGATACATGCTTTACGTTGGATTAAGAGAAAAATTGTTCTTCTGCATATTCTAGCTTAGCTACTCATTTTTTGAATCAAGGCATAAGATATTAGGATATTTTCATTACTCAGCATTGCTTTATTTGCTAAATGATGAACTTGTTCTAAATATGCCTTCTATCCAAGCAATTCTTGTTGACGTGAAGTTTGTCAACTAGGAAAGCAATCTAGAGTTTGTAGCCAACAAAGCATGGAGAACTGGTGGAAAAATTCTAGCTTCTGCACACCGATGTTTGTGACCCAATAGAAACTTGAGGTAGGATCCTTTGACACTGGTGTCAAATTTCAAATTTGACACCTCATCTGAAAGTGGTCAGATTAAAAAAAAAACCAACGACTCTGATTTGCAAGCACGTGACACCATTACTCTTTTTTGATATAACTGCTCTCTCTCAGATAAGGTGTGAAAGGATCAATTTTTTTTTTTTTCTGGAAACTTAGTTACTATTGTATTGCTTTCAATGATGATTTCAGCATAATGTGCTGGGTCTAGATGGAAAGCCAGAAGTGGGAATTTGGATTGGCCACAACAATACCACAAAAGGATACAAAATCTATCAACCTTCAACAGAATTGTAGTTGCGAGCAGAGATATGATATTCAATAAGATGCATCACAGAATTTGGAGAAATTTGAAGTAGCAGCAAATACTACAACATCTGAGCAAAAAATACTTCTTGATAATTAATGAACTTGGAATGTTTGGCAAAGAACCAGTAGATCATGTTTGGAAAATCCATATTGTAAAATTAATGTCTTATAGAAACTCTCGTAATATATTATAAAAATAAAATATGCAAGCCATTGACAGTTGACAAAGAAATATCTGTAAATACCAATACATGCACATGGAGTGCATTACACGTCAGGAGTACATATTTAGTTTTAATTAAAATAACTATAAAATCACTCCTCAACCTTCACTAGTGATGATGGGGTGTGGATAATACTAATTAACTATATTAAAATCTCAATATATCAGAGAACATATTGTAGAAATCATCGTTGGCATTTGAATCATCGGCTTGTGAGTACATGTTTGGTGGTATGCGAAGCAAACGATGATGTCTTTCCATTTGAAGTTTTCTGATGTGTTGGACCGTTGCTTCATAATTTTTCCAATGAGTTGCATGAGGTGTACCTTGAAAATATTGTATTTGATGCTTCGCAAGTTTTTCATACTTCGCAATTTGTTGATCTAGATCACCAACATATCCACGGTTTAATTTTTGCAACACATCCATAGCAATCTCCTCAACCATTTCAGATTCCAACCTATCATATAGTTTGATACATCAGCAACATAAAAAGAAGGTAAATGACAATAAATTACCAAATTACAAGTTGCTGCATATTATCCATATTTATCGAATACGTACACAAAAATCTAAATTAAAAAGACCATTCAAACATCAAATCATTGCTCATAATTACTTTTAATTAGTTTCAAACTCGCAGTTGTTTGGTATACCAAGTTTAAAATTCAAATGTTGAGATTTCTTGAAATATTCAATATGTATGCGTATTTGGCTTCAAAATGAAATTTGATTTATAACAGCAAGCATCTTATCATAATTTTTTATTTTCTTGATAAAAAAAATAACTTTTGATATTCAACATTTTGAGTTTTTTTTGAAAATATTTATTTAGTATGATATCTAAAAATGCATAACCCAGGGAGTGGCACAATTCACAATTCATAAAGGTTTTTGTTTTGAATAAGAGGCAAAGCAACTTCGAGTCCATGACAAAAACCTTTACCCTCAACTAGAGCCGGCAAAACGGGCTCAGATCGGTGGGTCAACCTGTCCAACCCGTCAAACGGGGCGAGGTGGGATGAGTTTTTCAACCCATCTCGAAAGCGGGGCGGGGCAGACTCTTTTTTCGACGGGTTGATGGCGGGCCGAGGCGGGTCAGTGTAAAATAGGCTCGGGCTGGCCGGCCAACCCGCTAAACAGGGCGAGGCGGGACAGACTAAGTTTTTTATGTAAAATTATTTGTCTCATGTATAATATTAAGTGTCAGTGGATTTAATTAAGAAAAGGGCATTATGGTAATTTGACTATTAAGGGAAGTTTTTTTTAAATGGGTAACTGGTGACAGTTTCAGTTACGTTAAAAGAAAGGAGGTTCTCTGATAAAAGAGTCTGCAGAAACCATCTCCTTCATTGTCTGCCTATCATAGTTGTATTCAATCACTGTCAAAGAAGATACAAGTAGGGAAAAGGGTCAAGACTCTGAGAAAGACATTCCACCATTAAAGTTCTTCCGCATTAATGGAGAAAGGTACACTTATGTGAAACTCATAAATTCTGAAGATCCCCTTTCATGTTCTTGAATGTTTATTGTTGAACATGAATTAATGATTAAATGCTTACATGTGGTATCAGAGCATGTGTTTAAGAATTTATGTTTTTCCATGTATGATTATGATGGATTATTGATTTAAAAAAAAAAAAAAATTAGGGTTCTTTGCAAATTACCGATTCCGATTTGAAAATTGAGCATTTCTGGAAGAATTGCATGATTTAATTACTGAATGGGTCGATTTTTATTACTTGCCTCCATGATTCAATGTATTTTTGAATTCAATTCACTGTTACTTTTGACAATTTGCTTCTCGTTTTTTTTTTTTTTGTGATATGGAGAAAGCCTATTTGTTGGTATTAAAGGAAAACGTGTTTGGTAACAGTGCGTTGATCACAGCATATCAATGGAATTCGTTTTTTTTTTTTTTATGCCATTCAATTCTTCATGCCATTAAGGTACTGAATATTGAAAAACGTACACGGACATTGCAAATAAACATGTAAACATGTATTATGATATTGAATGAGAAAATCGAATAATTATGCAATATTCACAGTTTTAAATTGAATGATTATGTGATGTGATTGGATTAATATTGAATGTGAAAATTTAATCCTATTATTATTTATGAAATATTAAAGTTTTGAAATTAATTATGATAGATTTGTTAGTCACCAAAGTGGCCAAATCTTGAAGAGTTATTTTAATTTCAAATATTATGAATTTTATTTCAATTACCATGACTGTGATGCTATGAATAGTATGAAATAATTTTCTGGTTATGGTATATTGAAGTTCATTATTATAGAACAGTTGGGGATCAACCCAAAGGTTGGTTATTTGTTTTATAAAATGAACATGAATGTTGGTATTGTTGGCATATTTCCTCATATTTGGACATCCAAAGATGACAAATATTTATGATAGGGGTATGCATCATTGCCAAATTATGTGAAATTTATATAGCATCATTACAGTTAATGTTGTATGTTAATGGATCCCCGAAGGTGAACATTGATATGCATTGAAGTTAGTATGTTTAAATCTGTGAAGTATGTTAGTATGTGACATGTATGACTCAAAGCATTAATGTTT
The DNA here is from genome assembly GCA_032173675.1 of Gastrolobium villosum. NCBI lineage: Eukaryota > Viridiplantae > Streptophyta > Magnoliopsida > Fabales > Fabaceae > Gastrolobium > Gastrolobium villosum. The sequence goes on from JAVKPL010002899.1 coordinate 182,885, forward strand.
TAAATATTATTCCTTGCAGTACCTGTTGCCACACATTCCATGTTCTCAACTGTTGCAGTTTTTAATGGGCTGAACTTCTCTGAATGGAAAGAGCAAATCCAATTTTACCTTGGGGTAATGGATATGGATTTGGCTCTTAGAGAAGAGGAACCTGGTGCTATTACTCATGAAAGCACTGAGGATGAAAGGAACCATTTTAAGAACTGGGAAAGATCCAACAGATTAAGTTTGATGTACATGAAAATGAGCATAGCAAGCAACATTAAGTCAGCTCTTCCACAAACTGAAAGTGCCATTGAAATGATGAAACTTGTGGAAGAGCGCTCCCAAACTGCTGATAAGTCTCTTGCTGGGACACTTATGAGTACACTGACCACCATGAAGTTTGATGGTTCGCGTACTATGCATGAGCATGTTATTGAAATGACAAGTATTGCGGCAAAATTAAAAGCATTGGGAATGGATGTGGATGAGAACTTCCTGGTGCAGTTCGTATTGAACTCATTACCGTCTGAGTATGGTCCTTTCCAAATGAACTATAACACCATGAAAGACAAATGGAATGTGCATGAATTGCACAGTATGTTAGTTCAGGAGGAAACCAGACTTAAGAATCAGGGAGCTCATTCCATCAATTATGTAAAGCATCAAGGAGCTGAAAAGAATAAAGGTAAGAAGCATGAGAAGAAAGGAGGAGGAGGAGGACCCCTTAAAGTTGATGAAGCCTCTTCTTCTAAAATCCACAAAAAGGAAAGTAATGCAAAGATGAGGTGCCATTTCTGTAAAAAGGAAGGGCATTTCAAAAGGGATTGCCTGAAACGTAAGGCTTGGTTCGAAAAGAAAGGTAAGCCTAGTGCTTATGTATGTTATGAATCAAACCTGGCTGAAGTTCCTTATAATACTTGGTGGATTGATTCTGGTTGTACTACTCATGTTTCTAATACAATGCAGGGATTCCTTATGACCCAAACCACAAGGCCAAATGAAAAGTTTGTCTTTATGGGCAATAGAGTGAAAGTTCCGGTGGAAGCTGTTGGGACTTACCGTTTAATTCTCGACAGTGGATATCATTTGGATTTATGTGAAACTCTTTATGTACCTAGTATATCTAGAAATTTAGTTTCAATTTCCAAACTTGATGTTGCTGGATACTCTTTTAAATTTGGTAGTGGTAGTTTCAGTTTGTACAAGCACAATCATTTGATTGGTAATGGTACTTTATGTGATGGATTATATAAATTATGTCTTGATAATCTGTATGTTGAAACACTTATGACTCTGCATCATAATGTTGGTACTAAACGTACCTTAATTAATGAGTGTTCCGCTTACTTGTGGCACAAACGTTTGGGACATATTTCCAAAGAAAGGATGAAAAGATTGGTAAATAATGAAATCCTTCCGGATTTAGACTTTACTGATTTAAATGTTTGTGTGGATTGTATTAAAGGAAAACAAACAAAACACACAAAGAAAGGAGCCACAAGGAGCACTCAGCTTCTTGAAATTATACACACTGATGTATGTGGTCCGTTTGATGTTAATGCCTTCAATAAAGAAAAATATTTTATCACTTTCATTGATGATTATTCACGTTATGGTTATGTCTATTTGCTGCATGATAAGTCTCAAGCTGCAAATGCTTTGGAGATTTATATTAATGAAGTTGAAAGGCAATTAGACAGAAAGGTGAAGATTGTCAGATCTGATAGGGGTGGTGAATATTATGGAAGGTATGATGAAAGTGGACAACATCCGGGCCCATTTGCTAAATTTCTGGAAAAGCGTGGTATTTGTGCTCAATACACAATGCCCGGTACACCGCAACAGAATGGTGTATCTGAAAGGCGTAATAGGACCTTACTGGATATGGTTAGGAGTATGTTAAGTAATTCTTCTTTACCCGTTTCATTGTGGACTTATGCTCTAAAAACTGCCATGTATGTATTGAATAGGGTTCCTAGTAAGTCAGTTCCAAAGACTCCTTTTGAACTTTGGACTGGAAGGAAACCTAGTATAAGACACCTGCATGTTTGGGGTTGTCAGGCAGAAATTAGATACTACAATCCGCAAGAAAAGAAACTGGATGCAAGGACAATCAGTGGTTATTTCATTGGTTATCCAGAAAAATCGAAAGGGTATAGATTTTACTGTCCTTATCATACTACAAGGATTATTGAATCTGGAAATGCAAGGTTCATTGAGAATGGTGAAGTTAGTGGGAGTGAAACACCTCGTAAAGTGGATATTCATGAAGTGAGAATACAAGTTCCATTGACTTGTAGCTCTAGTAAAGTTATTGTTCCTTATACTATTGAACCAATCAATAATAATGAAGGACAAGTTAATGATCCCACTACTCATGAAGAAATCATTGTTAATGAACCGAATGAACCCATAGTAGAAGAACCACAACAGATAGCATTAAGAAGATCTCAAAGAGAAAAGAGACCTGCTATTTCTAATGATTATGTGGTATATCTACAAGAGTCTGATTTTGACAAGGGTATTCAGGATGATCCAGTAACGTTTTCACAAGCCATGAATGGTGAAAATGGTGATAAGTGGTTAGATGCTATGAAAGATGAGTTGAAATCTATGGAACAGAACAAGGTTTGGGATCTTGTTGAGTTACCAGAAGGGTGTAAGAGAGTTGGTTGTAAATGTGTCTTTAAGACCAAACGTGACTCTCATGGTAACTTAGAACGTTACAAGGCCAGACTTGTTGCAAAGGGATTCACTCAGAAAGATGGCATTGACTATAAAGAAACTTTTTCACCAGTTTCAAAGAAGGATTCTTTAAGAATTATTATGGCATTGGTGGCTCATTATGATCTAGAGTTACACCAAATGGATGTGAAAACTGCCTTTCTAAATGGAAATTTAGATGAAGATGTGTACATGGACCAACCAATGGGGTTCATAGAAAAGGGTAAAGAGCACATGGTGTGCAAACTTAAGAAGTCAATATACGGACTTAAACAAGCTTCACGGCAATGGTACCTTAAGTTTAATGATACTGTTGTTTCCTTTGGATTTAAAGAAAACATCGTTGATCGATGTATATATCTGAAGATCAGTGGAGCAAGTTTATATTATTGATTCTGTATGTTGATGATATTTTGCTGGCAACTAATGATCTTGGTCTTTTAAATGAGACTAAGAAGTTTCTCTCTAGTAACTTTGAAATGAAAGATATGGGCGAGGCAGCTTATGTGATAGGAATAGAAATATTCCGTGATAGATCACAAGGACTGTTAGGTTTGTCTCAGAAAGCATATATTAATAGAGTTCTAGAGAGATTCAGAATGGAAAACTGCTCATCATCTCCAGTTCCAATTCAGAAAAGAGATAAGTTTAGTCTCATGCAATGTCCTAAAAGTGAATTGGAACGAAAAGAAATGGATGCAATTCCGTATGCATCATTAGTTAGGAGTTTAATGTATGCTCAGACTTGTACGAGACCAGATATTAGCTTTGCAGTTGGGATGTTGTGTAGATACCAAAGTAATCCCGGTATGGATCATTGGAAAGCTGCAAAGAAAGTTCTGAGATATTTGCAAGGAACTAAAGGTCACATGCTTACTTATAGAAGGTCTAACAACCTTGAAGTGATTGGATACACAGATTCAGATTTTGCAGGATGCGTAGACACAAGAAAGTCTACATGTGGTTACCTGTATCTTTTAGCTGAAGGAGCTATATCATGGAAAAGTGCGAAGCAGACTGTAATAGCTGCGTCCACTATGGAAGCTGAGTTTGTGGCATGATTTGAAGCCACAATTCAGGCTAAATGGCTACGGAACTTTATTTCAGGGCTTGAATTGGTCGACAATATTGAAAAGCCGCTGAAAATTTATTGTGATAATTCTGCAGCAGTCTTCTTTTCTAAAAACGACAAGTATTCCAAAGGTGCTAAACATATGGAATTAAAGTACTTTGCCGTTAAAGAAGAGGTTCAGAAACATGGAGTGTCTATAGAGCATATTAGCACCGATCTTATGATAGCTGATCCCTTGACGAAGGGATTACCGCCCAAGACATTTACTGGTCATGTATGTAGAATGGGCATTATGTCAGCTAATGAATGATGACAATTATTGTTATGTATTAAGTATTGACACTCTGAGCTCATTGATGAATTTATGTTTCTGTTATTGTCTTATTTTCAATTTATGAATGCATGCAAGTTTATGTAATGATATTGAAAATGTTTATGGTCCATTATGAAGACATTATTGTTGGACATAATGTGTACTTCCTATTAAAGTATCATGTTAGGAAGAAGAGTCAATATAGTAGTACATGGAAGTTATTATGCCGACTCGATAGCATACAACCGCCATGACTCTTGTTGATTTTATTTCTAATAATGAATTATGATGAGGTCAATGTATAGAACCTTTAGCCTAGTAAATGCGCATTATAAGCAAGACCTAACTGAACCAAGGCAAACATAACA